>JASAMX010012649.1:0-18861 GCA_030248175.1 Microlaimidae sp. YZB2_3
CTGGCGGCGGTTTATTCCTAACCCATTAAGGTGTGGAATAAACCGAGCCCACCATGTGGTGTAAGAGCTCTGACTGTTTTTACAGTGCGTAGGACGGGAGAACCCCGGATATATACCCACCAGTTGAATTCATTTATCGCTAAATAAAGTTAATATTTGCCGTTTTTTTTGGTTTTTTTTAACCCAGAAATTTAATATTTCTAGCACATAGTTTTAGTTTGCATCTACTGACTCGGTTTATTCCCAACGCATTAAGGTTTAGAATAAATCGAGCCCACCATATTATTTAAGGGGCTTTGGCGAATTCGGGGATAATAGTTTTTTCCTGGAGTGCATTTTACCCATATAATTTTTCGATTTTGAAAGAAAAATAGGTAACAACCACTAATTTTAGGTCAAAAATCCCTTTTTATTGCATTTTTGAGATTTTTATTGCTTAAAACATTCATTTTAACCTCAAAACTTAAGTTTGAAGGCAGTTAGAAGTCATTTTAAAGACATTTTTTTTGTTCATTTTTCCAAAATTGGGGGGGGGGGGGGTTGACTTTTTTAACTTTTTTAACCCCCCCCCCACTTATGAGTGGGGGGTGGTCAACCCCCTTCTCAGATTTTGGGGGTTTAACCCCCCAACCCCCCCACCCGTGCCCATGTATGCCCTCTAGGTTTCCCCCTCAAAATTTTGGCTCTAGGGGGGGGGGAAGGGTAGACCCCTCTGTCCCCCCCAAAAAAATATCTATGCTCTCTTAACAACCTAGGAAGAAAAATGCGGACCCCCATTGCTGACCCTCCCCCCTAAAAATATTTTTCCTTCCATCGAGGGGTGCCTCCCCCCTTATATTATGATTAATTGGGGCAGTCCAAAAATTAGTACAAAACTCGTTTTTGGTACTTTATAGCTGGTTTTTAATGTAAAACATATATTTCTTATTAACAATTTAATGCCAATTCAGTGACAAAATTTTTCCAACTCCAAGTAGCAAACTCCAAAAGGCCCTTTTGTCCAATTGGGTTGTCCAAGATAAAAAAAGGTGTCTACTAGTGATGTTCCTACCCTCCAATATCATGTTCCAGAGCTCCGGCCATCTAAGGTAGAGGGAACTCCAGAGCTCCGGAGTTCTGCCCCTTAAATGCGCGATTTTAAGCTTTAAATACATTCAAAATTACTCTTATTGGAATTTTTAAAATCATTTCTAGCGTTTTAGATAAGTTTTGAAAAAAATTTTACAAAACAATTTTGACATAATAAACTACTTAATATTTACGTTGTTTGTTACGTTCGCTTGATTTTTTTCAATCAAATTAAACTAAATTTAGGTGCTTAGGTAAAACACATAAAATGTCTGCACCCCCACGCCATCCAAATGCTGTTGTGTTAGGCCCTGCTGTAAACGTATCTCCATTTATTAGGGTAAGTAAGTTATCAACTTTATAATTTGCATAATCAAACAGACGTATATATTAGTAAAATAATTGAAAGGAACGTATCTCACAAACAAATAAAGACTCGATTTTTATTAAGTATAATAACCATATTCACATCAGTTTGTTTATGTATAAAGATAAGATAGACCTTTCAGTCTTTTTAGTTTAATGTGACCTTTCTATAAATTTACTTCTCTTTAATTCTCCTCATTCAGTGACGGGCCCACGCCCAGGATGTTATTTCGGGGAAAGGGAGCGGTATGAGGATAGGTAATACCAAGAATATATAACACAAGAGAATGTCCGACTGTACACTAAATTTTTGACCAAAATTTTGCGAGAAAAGTCGCACTTTTGAATTTGTTTTCGACTTTTCTCGCAAAAATCTGCCATTTTCTGCTAGTTTTTCCGCGCTGCGATTTTTAACACAGTGTTAGTTTTCTCGCAGTGGGGACTGCGACTTCTTTCGCACTCTATGCTGCTTTATTCGCACTGCGATTATTTTCGCACTGCGAGTCTGGCTTCGCAACAAAAAAATACAGACGCTGGTAGTCATTTTCAATGGAGTAAAACACTTCGAAACTTGTTTTATTTAATTTTAAAACGTTCGAAATTTAGTTTGTTTTATTAAAACTAAAAAGTTTTAACATCTTAAGGTAAAAAAAACGACTTTTACTCGTTTAAACACAAAATTTTCGCTCCGCTTTGTTTTTATTTTTTTTGTTGTGCAGCCCGACTCGCAGTGCGAAAATAATCGCAGTGCGAATAAAGCAGCATAGAATGCGAAAGAAGTCGCAGTCCCCACTGCGAGAAAACTAACACTGTGTAAAAAATTGCAGCACGGAAAAACTTGCAGAAAATGGCGGATTTTTGCGAGAAAAAGTCGCACACGAATTCGAAAGTGCGACTTTTCTCGCAAAATTTTGGTCAAAAATTTAGTTTACAGTCGGACATTCTCTTGTGTTATATATTCTTGGTAATACTAACCTTGAAAGGGGGTCTGGGCGAGGGCGGCAGTTTCAAGGTATGTTACCCTTTTAAATTTAAAGCATGTGTTTAAAATGTTAATAAAAATTTAATTTATTATTTCTAGTTGTTTATTTAAATTGTATGCCTTCACTATTAAATGCCATAACCGATTAAAAGTTAAAACCTAAAATAAATTATCAATTTAAACTACCTGCGAAGTGGGGAAAAATTTGTTTTTCTATTAATATGCTTTTGAAAAGCACCAGGAAAGTTTGTGAATTAATATTTTTTTAAAAATTTTCTCTCCTAAAATAAAAAAAAACGTATACGAAAAAAAAATCCGGCTTCGCCGGAAATGCGGGAGGCGACCACCTCCTCCTGTCCCCTCTTCCGGGCACGCCACTGTCTTCAGCACCAACAGCCTACAACTTTTACAATTTCAGAAAAACGCCTTAGAAAACGCCCTCTTTACCGCCTTAGAAAACGCCCTCTTTACCGCCCATGCTTGGCAATAATTGCTATACTACTGCATCGTATACTATAATCTAAATCAGAATTTTTTAAATTATTCATCTTTTTGGCACAAAACGAACTTACTATTTTTTTAACACTGCGTTAAAATAACTTCGTACTACCGCTTTGAACGGGAAACAATTGACGAAAAGCACGATATAGACCTTCGCTTTTCTTCACAGTTACATCATTGTGCAAGTTAATTTGGTTAAGACCGAAAGTATTAAACAAGAGAGTTTTTTTAAATTTTTTTTATCCTGATAGCCCGTGGACGGTCCTAACGCCCCTCCTCGTTTTATTGGAAGGATTGCCCCCCCCCCCGCTTCATCGCGCCCCCCCGCCAAAAAATGAAAAAAGACCCCTAAAAATATGACGCCATCTTTTCTGACCTATGATGACGCCATCATCGCGTATTTTTTGCTGTTTTTAGCGTTTTTCAATGTATTTTTATCCATTTTAGTCCTATTTTTACCTTATTTCCGCTTCTTCTCTGTCCCTTTTTTCCCTTTTCCCTCCTTTTTTTCTCCTTTATCTCCGTTTTTTCTCTTTTTTTTCTTTCTCCCCTGCTTGCCCCCCCCCCCCGTTTTATTGCCCCCCCCCGTTTCAAAAAAGTTGCCCCCCCCACCGTGCCCCCTCCCCGTTTTGTAATTGCCCCCCCCCCCGTTTTAACCCCGGGGGGGGGGGCAGTGCACAGGTCTGTTTACCACATCTATTTTTTTAGGGCTTCATTCTTAACATTTATTTTTTGAATTTTAGAAAATCCTTTTTTAGATGGAATATTGAAGTTTGGAGATGTTTAAACATATTTTTTAGTTTAAAAATTAGAGGGCCAACTTTCACTCCAGTGAACGGTTACTCATAACAGATTTTCTTGTTGGCTCACTAAATTCTAAAAAAATTTAGGATTTTTAGCAAACAAACATTTAAGGCCGGTTCACACCGGAGTGGCAGTGGATAGTGAACGCGTCAGCGCGTTTATATCACAACAACGTTGTTGCTGCGGTATGAAAGGTGTGCGCTGTGCGTCACCTATCAGCTGCCTGTCCGGTGTGAACCGGCCTTTAAAATAACGTGCATTTACTCATTTATAAATATTAATATTATTTACTTCAGACGTACTTCAGAAATTCCCCTCCTCTTTCCGCTCAAAAATAAAAAAAACCAAAATATTCTCCGTTTTTTTTTTAATTTTTGTATTTTTAAGCCTATTTTTGGTAAATTTAGACGTATTTAGGTCCCTATTTTAGGTCTATTTGTCACGACCACCAGACAGGCAGCGCCCCCCCCCCGGGGGAAAACGGGGGGGGCATCCAAAAGGGGGGGGGCACGGGCAACTTGAAACGGGGGGGGCAAGCAGGGGAAAGAAAAAAAAGAAAAAAAGGAGAAAAAAAGAAGGGGAAAAGGGAAAAAAGGGACAAAAAAAGCGGAAAAAGGAAAAAAGGTCAAAAGGCAAAATACAGAAAAGGCAAAAACGCAAAAACGCGAGAGGCGCATCATAGGCAAAAAGCGCATATTTAGGACTTTCATTTTGGCGGGGGGGGGCAAAAACGGGGGAATCTCCAATAAAACGGGGCATTCAGCGACGCAACTTGCTATAACCACTTTTCGATTAGACCAACCTGTGTATATGGATCTTGCAGCAATTAAGTACCTAGTCTTAAAAAAACTGTTATTAAAGCCCTATTAGTAGACCTCGTGCTTTTCGCCATGAGTATGTTTAAAATGGAATTTCTAAATTATTTAGTTTTGTCGTTGGAGCGCATTGGGACTGGGAATTTTATGGGGAGCTATGCGTTACAGACAAATCTCCAAAAAGCACGAAAGAGTGAGATTATACGAGCACGAACAAGCCGTTATAGCTGCTGAAAAAGAAGCCATCAATAGAAAGCTAAGAAATAAAGGTAAAAATAAAAATGTACTAAAAATGTAAAGGTAAAAATGAAATATTATTTAGAATGAATAAGAGCCATTAGCTTGCAACAGAAAAACACGGTCAACGGAGCTATTACTGATTGGGAAAGTCATAATTAATTAATTAATCGTCTGCTACATTGAGGGATGAGGGTCCACTCAGGGTGGAAAATTTAAACTTTAGAAAGAGGGAATAAGGGGTTGGGTGGGAAAGGTCTTATATTTGAGGTAAAATACTTTTAAACCAAAAATTGGTTGTTTTTATAGGATAATACTACGTTTTATTATAAGAAATTAAGTGTTTTGTTATAAAAATACTGATTTGTGTTAAAAAAATAACGTTTTTGATGAAAAATTTTGGATTAAAATAGTGCCTACAATTTTTTAGGAAGGTCAGATTTTAGAATTCTAGGAAAGGGTCATGATAAAAAATTCAGGGATGAGAAAAAGGAGGTATCTTTAGATTTTGTTTCATTCGGGGTTTAGGCAAAATTCTGAGACTGAGACGATGGAAAGAGAAAGAGGAGGGGGAGGGGTTGGGACGCAACGCATGGTGTTCTAAGTACTTACAAATTTTAAAAAAAGTTTCGGCAGTTTGGCATTTGTTTTATTTGAGAGGTGGGGTAAAAAACCCATTTACCCACCTTCTTTCCCACCCTGCCCGCCCCTCCCCTGTTCATCATGACTATACGTGGACTCGGTTATTTTAAACAAATTACAAAGAAATGGTATTCATTTATTTGTCTTACGTTTAGTCCGGTGACAACCTTAAAGTGTTCCAAGAAAATGGACATTCGTTTGACCGACGCTTAATGTGGTTAACATGTCTAAGCTGATAAAGTCTTGGATTTTAGCTTTTAAAACTTAATTAGTAGTGATAAAATTAATTGGCTTATTGTTATCGAATACTTTTTAGAAGAAATGTCAAACTTGGCCGCTCAAGTAGGAATGGAACTTACACCTGAAATCAGAAAACAACTTGGAATTGCTGATTAATATTCTAGCGTAGTTAGTAGAGTTAGTGGCAGTTTTGAGCTAGGGTTTAAGTTTTTAACGCAGAAAAAAGTAAATTGTGCTTTACACAATATAGTATTTTTGTATTATGTTGTACCTGTATGTTGTTTAATGATTAAAATAGATATTATTATTTATTGAAAACTTAAGTATTCGATGCTTCTAATTGCAACTTAAAACACAAAAACCTATAAAATTATTAAAAAACCACGAGAATAATAGTCAAAACATTGTTTGCTTAATAAAATTAAACAATGACTAAATTACACGATCTAACAATTTTTTTTATTGATTTAAAGAGTCTATTTTGTGACGGACTTGCTAGTGACTGTTATGTACAATAAAGGCCGGTGTATCGGTCGCGCATGTTTTAACTTTTTAAATATTGATTATGTTAGTTATTATTCATTTAGAAAGAGAGTTTTTGTACATTTATTAAAGTGTTAATAAAATTTTAAAAAATGTTGATTATCACACAAATATTTGCTTTTTGGTAGTGATTGCCTACAAAATATCAATATTTTTATTGACCTATTATATATATTTTCAAAATTTTTTTTTGCTAACTACTACGTAATCAATTGGAAAATTAAATAAATAATAATTGCAATACCAATTTTTAATTAGTAATAAAAATAGACCGATGTTAATAATTTTTTAGTTGGAACCTAACAGTTGAGAAAACCATACCTAAAATTACCATAAATTTCGCTCCATTTTTTAGTTTCTGTGAAGATATGTAATTGGTTTATTTCTGGTTAAAATCAAAATTTTTAAAATATTGATTACCTCCGCGAAATTTCGTTGACAACCCTTTATTATAAACGAATTCTATTTAATTAGGATATCTTAAGTTTTTGAATCCCACCTTGTTCTAAAACAAAGATAAATAATAGTTAAAAATTTATGTAGGTGCATAATACAGAAAATAGAAATATTATTTTAGTTTAGCGAACTTAATCTTAAGTGGACACTGCGAAAGCCGAACCAAGCATAGGTGGGTAGCCTCTCGGATTTGGGGGGAGGTATACTCGACCCCTGAAATTTAGTGGGGATGTCCCAAAAAATTTTTTCAATGTATACCTCAAATACCCTATCTTTAGTACTGGGACCCCCCCCCAAATTTTAGGAGGGGTGTCCGGGGTACCTCCAATTTTTAGGAGGAGGGGGGGAGGTCGGCAGTTTCGAGATTTGTGGGGTTGGGGTTATAACCCCTGTCCACATATTATAGCGTCAAGTAATGCTGTAGACGAGCGCGGAACTCGGTATTTGTCAATTGTTACCATTGTGAGCAGGAGTATCGGCCTCAAAACAAAAATCTAAAAACTGCCGACAGCCACCCTCCCCTTGCCTAAAAATTGCGAGATTCCAGGACTAAAAATGGGGTATTAGACATCCCGAAAATCTTTTTGCGATAATCCCTTTTAATTTCGGCGGTCAGATATACCTCGCAAAATTTGAGAGGCGGCTGTCCGCCTATGCTTGTTACTCAACTCAGGTGTAAATCAGCCTTAAAACTCGCGATTTTTTTCGTTAAAAATACGAAGTGACGGCAAAATGTTGGGCAAAATTTATCAAATTACTGCCGTCGTTTGGTTTTTTTCACAAAAAATGGGGGTTTTTTGTACGGGAAACGCAATATCTCGACAAATACTGCACCACTCTTAATGATCAAGGTATCAAATTAATGTAAAAAATAGCCGCTTTCATTTAGTGCATAATTTTTAAGTTAAATCATTATACCCATTAATCCCACTAAGTGGTTGGGGCTTCCAGCCAACAAGTTATAGTGATCAAATGTTCTTCTATTGTTATGCATGAGAGTTGAATAAAACTCAATCTCGTCGCAATAACTGGAGTATAGTGTTGATCCACTAGGCTTTTTGGACAGTAAGACAGGGTTAAAATCCTGTAGCTGGCCTACTTTAACAAAACAAGTAATCTTTCACGTACAGTATTATCGAAAAAGGCCATTTTTGGGGGGTCATAATTCCTAAACCACGAGACATATTTTGAAAAAATTTTTGTATTGTGACTGTGGCTATTGTGAACAGGGGTAAGGTTTTCACAAAAAAACATCGAAATCGAAGACAAAAAGTTTGACTCCGCACCGCACCTTTAAGCCGTTATTCATATCGCAAGAATGCATAATTTTTGTTTTTTAAAAAACGTCGAAATTTATACGAAGTTATCCATATCACCAGACTGCGGACCCTTAGTTACTTTATTTTTTCTATAATTTAAGTTACCAAAAATTTAATTTTGAATAATGACACTTCTAAAAAATTTAGCACATAAAAATTTTTGTCGTCCTGACTTAGCTTTTTGTGATTTTAAATAAAATTATTCGAGTAGCGAGGCCAGAATTTTAAGTAACTCAAGACAAAAAAAACTGGTAGTCGTGTTGCCAAAAACGCATTTTATCCACTGTTTGTTCGGGAAAAATGTATTGTATCCGGATCTTGTTTGAAAACGACAAAAGAATGCTCCCCTTGTTCTTTGAAAAAAGTCAAAGCTGTCTGAATGCGGTAAATACTCAAAAATTAGTTGTACACTGTAAAAACACCTTAACAAAATTATTTTTTTAATAAATTTAGGCCAGGCAAAAACCTCGTCAAATTTTTAGTGCATTCTATTTTACTATGAATCACATGGTGGTAGTAAGAAGCAAAATATTAATTTACATACTAAATAACAGATCTATTTAAAGTAAATTTGGATTCCAGATGCCTTCACGAGTGGTAAGAAAGTTTTTTTTAAAACAAACAGCCCCTATCTTTATATTAATTACCTAAAACAAAAACAGGTACACGAATAATTCACGAAAATATTTATGTCATTCAGACTGTCCATAATTTCGAAACGAGGAAGAAAATCCAAATCCAATAATATGTTTACAGAAATTTTAGATGGTAGGTATATTCCAAAAACAACAATGAAAAACTATAAATGTATCTCATTTTAAGTCCATTTTCAGCGTTTATGGGTTACGCAGACGTAAAACTGACGCGTCAAACAGGGACGTAGCCAGAGTTTCATTTGGGGGGGGGGGAGGGCGAAGAAAACAAATAAAGGGGAGGGGGGAGGGGCGCCCCCCCCCCCCTAGGGGGGGGGGGGGGCGCCCCCCCCCCCTAAAAACGAAAAAAATATATACTCCCTCCCACCCCCCCCACCCCCCCACCCCCCCCCCCCCCCCCCCCCCCCCCCCCCCCCCCCCCCCCCCCCCCCCCAACTAATAGATGAATACATAATACTATGTACGGCCTGATATACTTAAAACCGCGAGTATAATCATATTTATTATATATCCCTGGTGTTAGAGATATCCATAGATGAACACGGTTAAAAGCTAGGAGGGGGTGTTTACCCCGGGTAAATGACATTTCAAAATCTAGGAGGGGGTCCTAGGGGGGGGGGTCGAACGCGAATCCCCCTAGCTTTCTAGAGGGTCGACCTTGCGTGGAAGATTTTAAAACCTAGAGGGTGAGGTCCAATTTTCGAAACAAAATACTTTTAAACCATTAAATGTTTAATAATAGTTTTTTTAAAAGATAATACTACATTTTATTGAATAAAAAGCGATATTTAGGTATAAAAAAAGTACCTAAAATTTTCTCGAGAGAGGAGAGGAAGGGGGTCAGATTTCAAAATCTAGAGGGGGGTCAGGGGTAAAAAACTCAAAAATTTGGGGAAAGGGGGGTCCTGGATTTTTTTCTAGGGGGGGGGGGTTAAATTTTGAGGCTAGGGGGGTGGACCCCACCTCCCCCCCTTTTTCATCCATGGAGATATCAGAGCGTCACCAAGATATAGAGGAAAATACTCATTTGCATTAAAAATGGTTGGTCGAAAATTTATAATGAAACCCGTGTAAAATTGATTAAGACTAGAAAAGATTTTCAGGTTAGCATAATATATCGCTAACGGGTACGGTTCTTTTACACTGTAATTATATCAATGTATAGCTAGCATTTAGTCCCATACAATTATTAATAATATCTAATTTTTATAAATCAACCCATACCGTTAGCGAAATATGCTCTTATTATAAATTTTTCCAGTTGGCAGATCATACTAAAACGCTAAAATGGAGTTTTTGGAGGATATTTCCTAAAATATAATATAACCCTTCTCAGAAAAATACCCACCTATGCCATGCCTATGCTGAACTCTTCCCTTCTCTGCCCACCTATGAAAACTCCTGGTTATTATTGTTAAAAAAGCCCCTAAGTTTTAAGGCTAGGTGATAAACCCCACCGCGCTCCCTTTTTTCGATTTTACGTTCCCAGTTAGGTTAAACTTAGAGGTGTCATCATAGGCATACATGGGCACGGGGGGGGAGGGGGGGTTAACCCCCCCAAATTCTGAGAAGTGGGGTTTAACCCCCCCCCCACTCAGAAGTGGGGGGGGGAGAAAAAGTTAACCCCCCAATTTTGGAAAAATGAAGAAAAAAAAATGTCTTTAAAATGACTTCTAACTGCCTCCAAACTTAAGTTTTGAGGTCAAAATGAATGTTTTAAGCAATAAAAAGCTCAAAAATGCAATAAAAAGGGCTTTTTGACCTAAAATTAGTGTTTTTAACCTATTTTTCCTTCAAAATCGAAAAACGATATGGGTAAAATGCACTCCAGAAAAAAAACCATATGGGTATTTTGCGTTTCTCGGATTTTAACCCCCCCCTAATTTGGGGTTTAACCCCCCCCCCCCACTCCGGACCAACTTGCCCATGTATGATCATAGGTGTTTTTTTTGGGGGTGAGGACAGAGGGGTCCACCCCATAGGTGGGCAGGGGTGTTGGGGGGAGGTTATATCCCCCAAAAAAAATCCTGATTATAGTCAACACCCCACTAAAATTTGGGGGTACCCGGACCCCCCCCCCCCCACTAAAATTTGGGGGATTCCAGTACTAAAAACGCTAAAAATGAGGTATTTAAGGTATATCCCCAAAAAAATTTTTGGGAGTAACCCCCCCACCCAAATTTCGGGGGTCGGGTATACCCCCCATAGGTGAGCACGGTCGGGGAAGCTAGGGGGGTGGTTACCCGGGGTAAATCGAATTTTGAATTCTAGGAGGGGGGTCCCAGGGGGGTCCGGACCCCCCCTAGCTTTTTAAGGGGGTTCGATCCGGGGTGCGAAATTTGAAATCTAGAGGGGGGTCAGGTGGGGTCCGGTGTCCAAAGCAAAACAGTTTTAAACCAAAATAACTTTAATAATTGTTCTTTTTATAGGATAATACTACATTTTATTGAATAAAAAGCCATATTCATGTATAAAAAGGGTGTAAAAGCATGAATATGTGATGAAAATTCACGTTTTTGGAAGAAAATTTAGTATAAAAAAGGTACCTAAAATTTTCCAGAGGGGGAGGGGGGGTCAGATTTCAAAATCTAGAGGGGGGTCAGGGGTAAAAAATTGGAAATTTGGGGGGAGGGGGGCCCTGGGTTTAGGGGGGGGGGTCCCAAAATTTAGAGGCTAGGGGTGTGGACCCCCCCCTGCCCCCCCTTCTCACCTATGCCCCCCCCAAAGTCCGGGAGGCTGTCCATCTATGGTCCACCCCCCTTAGGGCCAAAATTTCGGACCCCCCTAGAAAAAATCCAGGGGCCCCCTCCCCCCCAAAGCTTAAAAATGGTCCGGCCTGACCCCCCTAGCGAGGCTGACCCCCTCCCTCTCGACCAATTTGGAACTATAATTTTTTATTTACTGTCAAAAACACAATTTTTTAAATACACTTTTTAGGCCTAAATAAGCTATTTTAGTACCTATATAAAATTCAATATAAGACCTAAAAACACTTAAATTATTGATTTAAAAAAACTTTTTTAAAAATCGACTCCCCCTTGACCCCCCCTAACTTTGAAATCTTGCACGTGGGGTCAACCCCCCTAAAAAGCCAGGGGGGTTCGGGCCCCCTGGACCCCCCTAAAAAATTTTGGCCTTCCACCCGGGGGTGGATTCACCCCCCCTAGCGGACCTGACCAAAAACACCTATGGGTGTCATGCATTAAAGTTGAGTGCCATATTCTTATAAACTTTAATTATACGCTCAAACATGTTCAAAAAGCCAATTTTTATTTACAATTTTTGCTAAAAATTTTTAACTAACCAACAACAATAAAATCCGCAAAATTGCAGTTGTTAACAAAAAATTGCAATTCAGGTAAGTTACTTCATGACATTTTGCATACGTTACATTTTTTGTCTGGAATATTTTCATAATAGTACAAAATAGTGTGAGTAAGCAAAAACGCTTGTGTTTTTTCTAAATTACACGACTTTCACGAACCATTTCTTACCTTAAAAACCAACTGCTAATCTAAGAACTTTTAATAATTTACATTAAAATGGTAAAATATCCACGCCTAAACAAAATATGTCATTGCAGACCTGTGCACGGTCTGGAAATGCCCCCCCCCCGTTTTATTGGAAGATTTGCCCCCCCCCCCCCGTTTTATGGCCCCCCCCCCCCGCCAAAAAATGAAAAAGTACCCTAAAATTATGACGCCATTTTTGACCTATGATGACGCCATCATCGCAATTTTTTTTTGCAGTTTTTAGCCTATTTCAATGTATTTTAAGCCATTTCAGACCTATTTTTACCTTATTTTTGCTTTTTTTTGGTCCCTTTTTTCTCTTTCCCTTTTTTTTTTCTTTTTTTTCTTTTTCTTTTTTTTTCCCCCCCTGCTTGCCCCCCCTCCCGTTTCAAAAAAGTGGCCCCCGTGCCCCCCCCCCGTTTTGGAGATTGCCCCCCCCCCCCGTTTAAACACCAGGGGGGCAGTGTGCAGGTCTGTCATTGTATTAGTAACCTCGGGTGTCTAATTTAATTATATTTAATTTAATATTTAATTATAAAAGCAATAAAAAATGTTTTTTTTCTTTTATGATTCTAATTCTTTCTTAAACCTAAGCAAAGCCTTAAAATCAAGCTAAATTTTATCACGACAAATTATATTTGTATGTGCTAAGCGTTAAATTTTGAAGGAAAAATTGTAAAAGCATTATATTGTGACGAATTAATATTCGACACAAGCCTGGGACTAGAGTTTGTACGTGATGTGGAAAGGAAAGTGTTTTGTTTTGACAAGGTTCAATCCAGAACCGAGCCTTTTTAGTCTATGGACTGTTTGTGCAATCAACCTAAGTTTTTACTTAGCTTTTTGGTCCAAGGGCTCTTTTTTAAGGCTGGCCCTATCCCTGCAATGTTCGTTCAAGTCCGTGGAGAAGCAACTGCTTATTAAGTGGACCAAGTCCAAAACTGTCTAGCGTCAGCAAGAACGGTCTTTTTATACCCAAGATTTTTGTAATTTATTTAGAATTTATTTTATAAATTTTAAACGACTAAAAGTTTATTGTTTTTATTTTGACCGCTCGCGCTCGGACGCTTATAACGAATAACGTCACAATATTTATGACAAATTTTGAGATTATTTTATGTGGATTATAATTTGTAATGTTTATGAGGATTTTGGCCTATGGAGAATGTGTCCATCATAGGTTGTTTTTGGGAATGACAGAGGGGCCCACCCCCCCTAAAGCCAAGCTTTTGGACCCCCCTCCCCCTAGAAAAAATCCAGGGGCCCCCTTACCCCCCAAGGGTCGAGAGCGGTCGGGACTGACCCCACCTAGCGAGGCTGACCCCCCTAGCGAGGCTGACCCCCCTCCCGACCAATTTGGAAGTATATTTTTTTATTTACTGTCAAAAACACGGTTTTTTTAGTTAAAAACAGTGTTTAAATACACTTTTTAGGCCTAAATAGGCGGTTTTAGTACATAAAATTCAATATTAGACCTAAAAACACTTAAATTATTGAGTTAAAAAAAATTGTTAAAAAATTGGACCCCCCTGACCTCCCCTAAATTTGAAATCTCGCACCCGGGGTCGACCCCCCTAAAAAGCCAGGGGGGTCTGGACCCCCCTGGACCCCCCTAAAAAATTTTGGCCTTTCACCCGGGGGTGGCTTTCCATGGCTTTTGTACTGACCCTTACCTTCCCACACGAGTGCGTAAATTTAATATACACGAAAATAAATAAATGTAATAAAATTTATTTTTAAACTTTTTACTGATTTCTTTAATTTAAGTAAGTTTTTTACAGCCATCTTTTGCTGAAGACAGTTGGACAGATCACCTGCCGATTTGCGAGAAATCCGGTGTCGGCTTTTCCAGCAACATTGCGTACAAGCATGGCGGACAACCTATCCATACTCACGAATTCGAGGACGATTCATTTCGCATAAAGTACACTGCTCTTTAGTATTTTTAAAAATTTTATTTTCTTGTTTTCTAGTATTACAAACTAGGAATAAAATGCTCTAAGAATAGAGCAGGAAAAATGGGCGATTATCCCCCGGGCGTATGTTTAGACAGAAAAGATGTGGACTAGTCTGAGATACACATTATGTGGAGTGGACTATAGGAAATTTGCATTTAGTTTGACCAGCTGCTCACTGAATAAAAATTTCTTCCATATGATAACGATTTGTTTATACATTGATCTAATCACACAGCACTGTTGCATTTTTTTTAGTCTGATGAAATATCAATTGAAAAAATCATACTCACAGCAATCTTTGACAAGCGCGAAATCGCCACTTTTTCAAATATAGTTGTTTCCTACACATATACAAATATAGCCTTCTAATTGAAAAAGTGGCGATTTCGCACTTGTCAAAGATTGCTGTGAGTATGATTTTTTCAATTGATATTTCATCAGACTAAAAAAATGCAACAGTGCTGTGTGATTAGATCAATGTATAAACAAATCATTATCATATCGCAGAAATTTTTATTTAGTGAGCAGCTGGCCAAACCAAATGCAAATTTTCTATAGTCCACATAATGTCTATCTCAGACTAGTCCACATCTTTTCTGTCTAAACATACACCCGAGGAAAAATAGCCTAATAAACTATAGTTTTAACTGCGCAATGACATATGCTTATAATCATTCCGTTGCCGATATATATTTTTTAACAGTTTTAATATTTATCAATAGAACTCATATTATTTATCAAGAAAAAGTAGTTCCTAAGAATTTTTGCGAAATTTTTTACGATTTCCAAAGAACCCATGTTTTTTTGTTTTTGATCAATCACTAACGAGGGAGGAATACTGGTTTTAAGATATAAGCGTTTGAAAAATAATTATATTAATAATAAGGAGAAGAAGAACATAATACTAAATTTACCCACGTTTTTTAATTATAGTTTGTGCGGTGCCGTGGGGCTTAGTCTCCTCCGTGTGGCGCTCCTACGCCATCGATAATTCGTTTATAATAAAAATAAAAAATAATAATAAGAAGATAAATTTAAATTACAAAATTTACCCATGTTGTTTAATTATAGTTAATAGTTAGTGCGGCGCAGTGGCGCTCAGACAAAGTTTACCTACGTTCTCTAAATATAGTTGGCGCGATGGCGTGCGCCAATGATTGCAATTATAATTTTTAAAATAAAAAGAATATGATGAACATGAATTACAAAATTTACCCACGTTCTTTAAGTATAGTTGGCGCAGTGCCGTGGGTTAAATTGCAGTATGGCAGCCTCGTACCACCAATGATTGGAATTATATTTTTTGAAATATAAATAATATAAGAAGAAAAAGATGATAAACATGAATCACAAAATTTACCATGTACTCTAGTTATAATTGTCGCGGTGCCGTGGGGCTAAATCGCAGTGGGCGTTCCTGTGCCACCGATGATTGCAATTATTTTTTTTGGAATAAAAAATTAGAAGAAGAAGATGATGAACATAAATTATAAATTTTATCCAGATTCTCTGATTATAGTTGGTGCGGTACCGCAGGGTTAAATCGACACGTGAACGATAAAAGAATATTGATTTTAAGATAATGAGCGTTAGAATTATAATAATAAATAGAAGAAGATGAACATAAATTATAAATTTTATCCAAATTCTCTGATTATAGTTGGTGCGGTACCGCAGGGTTCAATCGCCACGTGAATGATGAAAGAATATTGATTTTAAGATAATGAGCGTTAGAATTATAATAATAAATAGAAGAAGATGAACATAAATTATAAATTTTATCCAAATTCTCTGATTATAGTTGGTGCGGTACCGCAGGGTTCAATCGCCACGTGAATGATGAAAGAATATTGATTTTAAGATAATGAGCGTTAGAATTATAATAATTAATAGAAGAAGATGAACATAAATTACAAAAAATTTTTCCAACAATCTTTAATTATAGTGTGCACGGTGCTGTGGGGCTAAACCGCCGCGTGGCGTTCCCGCGCCACGGATGCTTATTATTATTTTTTTAAAACTTTGATTTAATTTTGTCATTAATACAAGAATTAAAAAAAGTACTTTGTTGTTTTAACCGTTTTCCGCGTGGTTGAAGTAGATGGCGCTGGAAACTGGTTCGGTTTCTGCCACCAATTAAAATTAGTCTGCTTTTCTTGTGCGGTTTCTATGAGGGGCTGTTTGTTGTCTGCTTTGTACAATCCTTGTTGTTGCCAAAAGGCTGTTATTGTGCGGTTGGGAGTTTTTATTTGTCTATTTTTTCAATTTTTTATTTTGATCAATAAATCGATAACAAGGACCTAAATGAAAAAGTGCTTCCTAAAAAAGTTGCGTAATTCCTTCTTCTTTCCAACAAGCCCATTTTTATTTTTGATCAATCAGTAACGTATGAGGAAATCGCTTTTAAGGATTGAGCGTTGGAATAATAATAATAAGAAAAAGAAGAAGGTTCTAAATTTCAAAATTTACCCACGTTCTCTAATGATGGTTGGCGCTAAATCGCCCCGTGGCGCTCCCGCGCCACCCACGATAAAATAACTTATAATTTATTGCGGTTTTTTTATACTATTGAGTTTATTTTGAATCGTTTAGTGAGAATTTAGTCTAAAAGAGACCCTTCGTTTTCGAAAATCCAGCACCAAATAACTCTAAAAAAACATTTTATTTAATTTTAGAAAAAAGTTTTGTAACTATTTTATTTCTTTCGTTTGTAAATTGTTAAAATACAAAAAATTAAAATCCCTTTCTTAATTTACAATGTTTTCTTTATTTATATTTAAATATAATAATTTTTATTCTTTTGAATTACCACTTGTTATATTTTCGAAAAGCAGCGAATTTTACTGGTTTTTTAATTTGTTGTTTATTTTTGAACTGGTTTATCTTAAATCTTAAAGTTTTGCTTCTTGCTTGGTTTCAACTAACATTTTTTCGTGTTTTTTTATCAAGCAACATAAGTGATACAACAAGCTGCTAAGTACTTTTAAAAAAACTTTTATTTTAGTATTTAAGGTCTATTTTTTCCGCCGAACTGCAGTCTATACTGAGAAAAAAGCTTGTATAGTAGGTTGGTTCCATACATGGGCAAGTTGGTCCGGAGTGGGGGGATTAAACCCCAAATTAGTGGGGGTTAAAATCCGAGAAACGCAAAATACCCATATCGTTTTTTTCTGGAGTGCATTTTACCCATATTGTTTTTCGATTTTGAAGGGAAAATAGGTAAAAAACGCTAATTTTAGGTCAAAAGGCTTTTTTATTGCATTTTTGAGCTTTTTATTGTTTAAAACATTCATTTTGATCTCAAAACTTAAGTTTGGAGACAGTTAGAAGTCATATAAAGACCTTTTTTTCCTTCATTTTTCCTAAATTGGGAGAGGGAACCTTTTCTCCCTCCCCCCACTTCTGAGTGGGGGGGGGGTTAACCCTCCTTTTCAGAATTTGGGGGGTGGGTTAACCCCCCAACCTCCCCCCGTGCCCATGTATGGTTGGTTCGTAGATGGGCAATCAATGACTTAAGTCTTGTTTTTAGAGATCCAAAAAAAAAATTAAAAACCCATGAACATATTCTTATTCTCTAGCTTGGAGTAAAATTTCGTACGGAAATGGAAATTAGCTTGTTTTCCAGTTGTTTCGCCACTTTTTTCTATTTTTAGTAAAAATGTTATTTTTTATTGAGATTTACTAAGTTTTAGTTCCAACAAACATCTTCCAAACAAATTTATCCAGTTTCGTTTGGCAATCTGCATTATTTTGAAAAAATCTCGTGTTTTATTTATTAGACACGAGTCCGACGTTTCTTTGTACGGTGTCTTCGACGGTCATGACGGGAAGCAAGTGTCTAGCTTGGAGTAAAATTTCTTACGGAAATGGAAATTAGCTTTTTTTCTAGTTGTTTCGCCACTTTTTTTCTATTTTTAGTAAAAATGTTATTTTTTATTGAGATTTACTAAGTTTTAGTTCCAACAAACATCTTCCAACAAATTTATCCAGTTTCGTTTGGCAATCTGCATTATTTTGAAAAAATCTCGTGTTTCACTTATAGACACGAGTCCGACGTTTCTTTGTACGGTGTCTTCGACGGTCATGACGGGAAGCAAGTGTCTAGCTTGGAGTAAAATTTCTTACGGAAATGGAAATTAGCTTTTTTTCTAGTTGTTTCGCCACTTTTTTCTATTTTTAGTAAAAATGTTATTTTTTATTGAGATTTACTAAGTTTTAGTTCCAACAAACATCTTCCAACAAATTTATCCAGTTTCGTTTGGCAATCTGCATTATTTTGAAAAAATCTCGTGTTTCACTTATAGACACGAGTCCGACGTTTCTTTGTACGGTGTCTTCGACGGTCATGACGGGAAGCAAGTGTCTAGCTTGGAGTAAAATTTCTTACGGAAATGGAAATTAGCTTTTTTTCTAGTTGTTTCGCCACTTTTTTCTATTTTTAGTAAAAATGTTATTTTTTATTGAGATTTACTAAGTTTTAGTTCCAACAAACATCTTCCAACAAATTTATCCAGTTTCGTTTGGCAATCTGCATTATTTTGAAAAAATCTCGTGTTTCACTTATAGACACGAGTCCGACGTTTCTTTGTACGGTGTCTTCGACGGTCATGACGGGAAGCAAGTGTCTAGCTTGGAGTAAAATTTCTTACGGAAATGGAAATTAGCTTTTTTTTCTAGTTGTTTCGCCACTTTTTTTCTATTTTTAGTAAAAATGTTATTTTTTATTGAGATTTACTAAGTTTTAGTTCCAACAAACATCTTCCAA
>JASAMX010012650.1:0-10466 GCA_030248175.1 Microlaimidae sp. YZB2_3
TTTGAGTTTATTACAAAATTTGTGTCAACAAAAATTAAAATTATGCGGTAAGTTAAGAATTGAAATTTTTTGTGCTGAGAATTCGTTGCGTGAAATATTGAGGTTGATTACAAAAATTTTTAAACTCCATTGTCTCTAATGGTGATAATTACAAAGATCATATTGTTTTCAAAAATTCAAGTTAACAAAAAATTAGTTTTTACACCACAACACTTAAATCAGTGCGACAATTACAACTTACACAACAACCCACGCTATTTTAGCTGTTGGTGAAAACATTAGCTTAAACTTCCGAATTACATGTACAGTAAACTATTTTGTGCACTTTGTTTCCTTCAGCATTTTCCCCCCAACATTGTGTTTTAGTTATTTTATTTTTAATATTATGTTCCGCTCCATGTATTCTTCCCCAGTAGAATATTTTCGTGAGTTTGTTTTCTAACATTTTCGTGATTTTTTTTCCAGTGTTTCTGTGTTTTTTGTACCTTATCGCCCGACCGCCCCAGATTATTAGCGAAAATCGGCGTTTTTTTGTTGCGGTAATTTTTAAAAAAATCGTAGTCATTTTATTATTTGTAACAGCGTAAAAAAGCCATATTAACTTATTTGTTTAAAATGCAGTGTGTTTTTTCTTTCAAATCAACACAAAAAGGTAATTAATTTCTACATATTATCCAAAGGAAATGAAATAAAGTTTTGGCCTTGGAATATATGCCAAATATGCCCCAGGACAACACGTGATCATGCGACCGATGATTCTCTCGGCGGAACTCCTTTGATGAGCGGCCGGCCATCCCCTGTAGGCAACAGGTGTTGAGGAAATGGAGCCACGCGCCTGAGATAGATAACAAAATAATTTCTTTGGTCTGGGTTTAGAAGGGCAATAAATCTGAAGGAAATCAAAATAAAATTGCGGGGTTTTTCTATGAACAAAAAGTATCATGAACACTATTTGAAAACAAAAAAATATTTAACCGTTTTGCAAAAAAAAAGATCCATGTTTTAACCGTGAAAATTATAGTTTAAAAGCAAAGTTTTTTAAACTAAAAGGGATTGGAGATTAAAATATTAATATTATTACTGATTTTTTTGCCAACTGATTTGGTTTTCTCCAGTAAAAACTAATTAAGTCGCAATAAATATATTTCATTTTGTACAGGAAAATAGAAGAAACTTATGCACGTAATTTCAACAAAACATGCAACACATAAAACGTGACAAATTTGTCCAAACGGCTGCGCAAATAAACCTTGGGACGAAAAATAAAACAATTTTTTTGTAATTACTTGTAAAAATAATTACAGTTTCAATAATTTGATAAATAATTGTTGAAACAATGTTTTTAATTTTTAATATTAAACCATTTTGTAAAAAAATTTAAGTTTTTTTATTGTCAAATGGTCGATTTAATATAATACAACGCCTTGTCTTCCAAATAAAACCCTTGGTAAACCTCCTTGGTAAGGTAAATACTGGAATCATTAAGAGATTTGGATGCAAAATGTGATTGATCCGGTTACGGACTTAGCAATATGTGCGGGAAGTTGTTATGGACAAAAGTGCAAATGTCGATTAATTCTTTTGCAACAGAAAAAACATTTGCAAAATCATATTTTAAAATATTTTAAAATTGAATTAGTTTTTGGCGAATGATTTTAAAATAAAAGTTTTAGGGACAAAATCGGTTTCGCCTATACTTTTACAATACTAAAAAAATCGGGAAATTGCTAAAAATAAATAAGATATTAAACGTATCAAATCGCTAAACTAAAACAATGCATAAAATAATTTGTAGAAATATGAATCAGAACCAAATTTTTCAGAATCAAAGAAACATTTTTTTCAAATTTTGATAACTTCTGTAAACATTAGCAAAATTTGAAAAAAAAGTACAAACTTAAATTAAAATTTATGCCCTTTAATTTACAATTTTTGATGACTTTTTTAATTTTAATGAAGTCCAACCCATTTTAAATAATTAGAAATGTACTGCTTGATTGTTTAAAATCAAAACTTTAAAATAATTAAGTTTTGTAAATTTCCCAATTAAATTTCACAAGGTAGTAAAAAAATTGGCGCATTTTGGAAATGCTTAGTTACTTTATAAAGTTCGATATAGATTTATGAAAAAAACTATGTTTTTGATATTGCATTTGAGATTAGAAAATATAATATGCAATGAATTAATCAAAACAAACTGTAATAATTTAAGAACAAAGATAAACGATTACATAAATCATTAATTTAGTCAGAAAATAGAATTATTTTCACAAAGAAAATAGAATTACAATAATAGATAAAATAATTTTTTATAATTAATTAGATCATGTTTGTGAGCGATGGGCGAAGGGCGTCGATTTCCGCCCCATATCTGGTTGGCTGAAGGGCCAACAAATGAGGCGTCTGCTCTTACGCGAGCGCTCCCCCTTTCTTCCGCCGGAAGAGCGCGGAAGTGACAATTGCTCACGTCACTTTCACTAAACGACGCTCAGGAGCGCAGCCAATAAGCGCGGAGCAGTTGTGTGCATTAAAACTGATCTCCTAACCTTCACTAAATGACGATCAGGATCGCAGCCAATGAGCGGGCGAAGGAACCGGGCACGTGTCTGATCCTCTAAACACGTGTTTCCCTATACCCTATGTGTAAAAAAGCTGTCCGCCTCACTGAGTAAAATATCCAAAACGGCCTTATAGTGTTGTCATAAGTATGAACCAGCCCTAAGTTTAACATTTGGTACAAAATTATTTTTAACGTGAAAATTTAACAAATAGGTTAACTGACTTAATTTCGGCCACGCCTTAATTTCGGCCACCAATTTAGGGTGTTAGAAAATTGACTTATTTTTAAAACACAAAAGAACTAGCACAACTAGCACAACTAGATTAATGTTGAATAAAATGTTTTTACAAAATTTTTTTATTTTTATTATTCTACATTATCAACATTTTCACACAAAAAATCAATTTTTTATGATTTTCTTAATTTTTGCTTTGTGTTTAAACTGCATCAAATTTGGAACGAAGCAATATATAACCTTAAAATATCTTATATTTAAGGCTCAAATTTGTTAATTTTCATCATAGGTGTTTTTGGGGGGGGGGACAGAGGGGTGCACCCCCCTGGAGCCAAAATTTTGGACCCCCCTAGAAAAAATCGAGGGGCCTATCTCCCCCTCAAAGCTCGAGAGCGATCCGGCCTGCCCCCCCCCCCTCCTAGGGAGGCTGACCCCCCCTCTCCCGAGCAAATCGGAAGTATATTTTTGTATTTACTCTCAAAAACACGGTTTTTTTAGTTAAAAACAGTGTTTAAATAGACTTTTTAGGCCTAAATAGGCTGTTTTAATACATAAAATTCAATATTAGACCTAAAAACACTTAAATTATTGAGTTAAAAAAATTTTGCTTAAAAATTGGACCACCCTGACCCCCCTATGTTTGAAATCTCGCACCCGGGGTTGACCCCCTCTAAAAAGCCAGGGGGGTCCGGATCCCCCTGGACCCCCCTAAAAAATTTTGGCCTTCCACCCGGGGGTGGACCCCCCCCTAGCGGACCCGACCAAAAACACCTATGATTTTCATGTTTTGATATTTTCTTCAAAATTATTTTGAAATGCGTTTAACTAACTGCGCATTTTGAGATTCCGTTAATTTCGGCCACCTTAAAATTTAGGTGAAAGAACCTGCCGTTTTTTGCTGTTTTAAATATCATTGTACTACCGTATTTATAAAGATTTTTTTCCTCGTTTGATTTTGTTTTGACGTTTTTTAGGCCAAAAATAAAAATTGAACAAAAAATACAAGTTATCAAAACTTGTTTTTTTAAGGTTTTGAAATAATTATTTAAAGTCTTGCTAATACTATTAAAGTTCGCAAACGGGAAAAATAAGTTATATGTACCAAGAACAATACCTAAGGGTAGATTTGCAACCTTTAGAAATTTTTATTGTTCGTTTAAGCAATAGTTATGGCCAGTTTTTTGTAGGTGGCCGAAATAAATGGCACGCGCCTTAACTTCGGCCACTTTAAAAAAAAGTTTAAACCTTCTTTATTAAGTAAAACTATTTGCTTGTGTAAGTTTTCTTACTTAAAGACTAACTAATAAATTTTAGTTTGGTTTTTAAAGTATTGTGGTTTTTAATGAGTAAACATTGTAAGAGGCGATTAAGTGTTTCAATCTTGTTGGTATTTTGGTCAGATGTAGCAGTATTAAACGAACATATATACACAGAGGGTTAGTAGAGCAGTGTTTTGATTTTATATTAGTAACAACTACTGTATTAGTTAGCTATTTATTTTATTTATACAATAATACTAAGGTTTTAAGAGAACAATTGTAAAACAAAATGTAAATTAGCTTTTATTAATCAAATAATCTATATATAAATAGACGTAATGTGTGTGCAAACCTGTGCACTGCCCCCCCGGGGTTAAAACGGGGGGGGGGGGGGCGGCATTCCAAAATGGGGGCACGGGGGGCAACTTTTTTGAAACGGGGGAGCAACTTTTTTGAAACGGAGAGGGCAATAAAACGGGGGAAGCAGGGAAGAAAGAAAAAAAAGAGAAAAAAAGAAGGGAAAAGGGAAAAAAGAGACAAAAAAAGCGAAAATAAGGTAAAAATAGGTCTAAAATGGCTTAAAATACATTGAAATAGGCTAAAAACTGTGCAAAAAAATTCGCGATGTTGGCGTCATCATAGGTCAAAAATGGCGTCATAATTTTAGGGTACTTTTTCATTTTTTGGCGGGGGGGCAATAAAATGAGGGGAGATCCTCCAATAAAACGGGGGGGCATTTCCAGACCGTGCACAGGTCTGTGTGTGTGTTGTGTGTGTTGTGTGTGTGTGTGTGTGTGTGTGTGTGTGTGTGTGTGTGTGTGTGTGTGTGTGTGTGTGTGTGTGTGTGTGTGTGTGTGTGTGTGTGTGTGTGTGTGTGTGTGTCTGTGAGTCTGTCTGTCTGTCTGTGTGTTCCCTAACTCCTCCCTAACCACCCAGAGGATTAAAATGAATGAGGTATCGTTGGAAAGCTTATACCCTAGGGAATGTCGCAAGGGGGTTGAATATTTAAAACAACTTACATGGACATTTTTATAGTGGACAACGCATTTTCACCAAAGGGTCCCTCTTCTCTACAGAGTTTGAAAGTTAAAAAATTTTTTGTCCAGGAATTGGCTTAAACTTATTAGTAACAGTAATTAGCCAATGTAAAGCCAGAATATCATGTTTTTTGGAAAAAATGAAAATGGACATCTTTATACTGGACAACGTTTTTTTTACTAAAGAAGAGAATTACTGTGCTCCCCAACCACAAATGGGATTGGGCTAAATGAGATATCATTGCAAAGCTTACAGTCCGGGGAATGTCATAAAGGGTTAAAATTTAGAAAATTTTTGCATGGATATCTTTGGCCTGGACAACACATTTTCACAAAAGGGGGAACCTATAACATAGACATCTTAATACTGGACAACGTTTTTTCACTAAAAAGGGGAACGAACTTCCTCCCCAACTACAAAAGGGATGGGGCTAAATAAGATATCATTGTAAAGCTTACAGACAGAAAAATGTCATAAAAGGGTTGAAATTAAAAAAAGTAGCATGGACATCTTTTGGTTGAACAAGACATTTTCACAAAAACAAGTCCCTATGGATTTTTAAAATTGAAAAAATTTTTATTTTCGAATTGGTTCAAACTTATTGGTAAGAGTAATTTCCTAATGTAAAGCCAGAATATCATGTTTTTGGAAAAATTAACATGGAAATCTTTATGCTGGACAACGTTTTTCCATTAAAAGGAGCAACAAACTTTCTCCTTAACCACGAAAAGGATTGGGCTAAATGAGATATCATTGCAAAGCTTAAGTTTCAAGGAATGTCATAAAAAGGTTGAATGTTTCAAAAAATAGATAACAAGAACATTTTTATGCTGGAAAACCCATTTTGACCAAAAAGGGGGCCTTCTTCCCAACCACAAAACGGATTGGGCTAAAGAGGTATTATTGCAAAGCTTACAGTCTGGAGAATGTCATAAATGGGTTGAAAAATAACATGGACATCTTTATGATGGTTAACATAATTTCATCAAACGAGGGAAAGACCCTTCTCCCAACGACAAAATGGAGTGCGGGTTAACTGAGGTATCATTGTAAAGCTTATAGTCACGAGAATGGCATAGAAGGGTTGAATTTTGAAAAAAATTAAGTAAATGAATATAAAAAATGCCGGAAAAATTATTTGTCAGCCGTATGGCTGACACGGGCTACTTGTTTTAAAAATAGCTGTTTTTCGAAAATTGTTGGTTATTGTTGAAAAAACAAAGTGTACGTGGAACTTGAGACGTACTTTCTTTCCACACCGAAAACAAGTGGTTTTTTGAAGATTTTAAAGAAAAAAAAAACAAATGAAACTGAAAAACTGTTATGTTACAATATTTGAATTTTAATTAATCAGCATTTAACAATCTCAGAATTAATTCATTTAAGTTGAAACACAATAGTGTTTCATCTTAAAGGAATTAATTTTAAAAGTTCGTTGATTAAGTTTTAAAATTTATTTTAAAATTAATGTCGACAATTAAAAGTTTGTGAAAATTTTGCCCATTTAAAGCAACATTATCATGATTTTTTCTTATTAATTCACAAGTTTTATTGAGGACAAAATAAAAATTTTGCTCTTAAAAATTTAACTAGAACGAGAGTATGGTTTTTAATTTTCGTGTAAAATTCTTTTTGACTTGTCTAAAATATTCACAACGCGCTTGTGAATCTACTTAACAGTATGTACTTTGTAGGGGTTAGTGAAATTCTTTCTATTGCTTCCTGGATTTTTTTTACTTCACAATTGCTTTTCCAAATATAGAAAAGTAAAATTTATAAGAACATCAGTCAGCAAAGAAGCAACCTACCTTCCAAAGAAATCAAAGCTAAGTACGCGTGAAGGGCAAAAAGAAAGCTCGGAAGCATCATGTCTTTTCCTCTTTCCAGAGTGTATGGGGGAAGTTTTATAAATCCTACCATTCTAAAATAATTAAGCAAGTTTTAGTTTTCTTAAAAAACGTTAAAAAATGCAAAAAACATTGCAGAAAATGCTAAAAACCTTTACACGCTACATTAGAAACAGAAAAAAATAATTTTTTATTTTCATAAATGAATTTTAATATTTTAATGGAAAGATGTTTTAAAAGCCAAATAAAGCAATAGAAAAATTTAAAATTGTAGATAAAATATACAGCGACCAGCATATATACCAGTCCGTTACCCACGGCAGTTGTGTACATAGACAGGCTGATGGATGTTTTAGGGGGTATAACTCCATACGAACGAATTCAATTTTAGTATTCTTGATACATGGAACAGGTGTTTTTGGAAAAAGGGACAGAGCGACCTACCCCCTTTCTAGAGCGAAAATTTCGGACCCCTCCTAGGAAAAATCCAAGGCCCCTAACTTTACAATTTAGCGGTTATATATTTATTTACCTGGCTACTTCAAAGAATACCAGCGTGAAGGCCATTTGAAGCATCATAATCACAATGGGGTAGTCGAAATAGAATCGCGTAATTAACAATTTGTTCATAGCAAGCAAAAACATGGACAGTAAGAGATATGTTCCCATCACAAACTGTTGCCAACGCTCGCCGCTCATATTGGCAAGAGTAGAAAATCTGGACGGTAGACGCATTTTTATTTGAAATTAGCCCTTGACTAAAATTCATTTAGGTAATTAAAAATGTACATAATAATATAATATTATAATATAGGTTACATAATATCATAAAAGATTACATAATATTATAATATCGCCAGGGGAAGGGTAAGGGTCTACTTCTAGACTATAGAGTAGACCCCTCGTCGGCAAGGGAAAAATTTACAGGTTCAGAAAGGCCATTTTAAAAATTATTTTTTCGCGCTTCACTACGCTTAGTGCTTGATTATTTTTCATGTTTTATAATATCATTACATTTAGAAAAAGCGCGAATGTTCAGATGTTATGATATTTTAAAATTTTTTTTTGCGATTTGCTTAATTTTTCTAAAGCTCGATATTGGAGAGTAGAAATAAGAACATCACTAAACTCTACTTATAATTGCGTTCCCAAATTTATTAATTAAAATATTATTTTTATTATTTCATAATGTTGTTTTGTTTTGTACTGACTGAACAAAGTTTCAAAAATAAAAACTTTCCAAACAACAGAAAAAATTTTTGTCCTTTTTATATAAAAAAAGAAATAAACTTAATATAAAAACTTAACGCAGGGACAACATAAATATTAAAAAAAACAAAGAAAAAAATGTCGTTCAGGTCAGGTAACTGATTCTGTAACTTCACACTTCTCTTCAGGGAAAACATTGTTCCTATTATATTTTTGCGTGTCGCGCAACAGACAGCATTTGATCCGAATCGGTGATAAGTATAAAGACTCGCGTGGTGAGTGATATTTTTTCGAAATCTATTTTACAAAAGGAACTACAAAAGTACAAACTAACTTCTTATAGTTTATGTAATACAGGGCAAACAGTAAACAAATTTATAACGTTTGGAACATCGGTTGAGAAAGTTTAATTGTTAGTAAAAATAACATATACCTGTACACATATATACATGGGCAGGTTGGTGGTCTGGTTCTGACCAAACATAAACAAGAAAGGTACTTAGGGTAGGTGTGGGATCTTTTTATTAAATGCTATATCTAGAGGAACACGTGACGCAATTTTATAATTATTGGTTACATTACATTACATTACCAATGACACCGAAAACTTTTGTTACTAAACAAAGTAACACAAATTCGGAAGTGGAGACCAATTAAAACATTAAGAATTGGGTGGGTCCAACGTGGTCATACCAAGATTTAAAAACAAAGTAACACAAATGCCAGCCGACGCAAAGCGTCAGCAGGGGTATGGGGGGTGTCCCCCAGCCGCCGGAGGCGAAAAATTTTTTAAATATATACTAAAAACGGCTTAAAAATCGTCTCCTGGTGATCGCGTGAACATACCTTTTACTTTTGTTTTTTTACCTAATTTCTGCATAATTTTCTGTGATCTTAAAAATTCAGTCAGGGGAGTTCGGGGGGAACAATGCCCCCCGGAAGAGAAAATTTATAATTTGAGGCGCTAAAATACACTAGAAATTTTAATTCCAAATGATAGTAATTACAAAATTTAAGGTTTTTTATAGCTATACTATACATTTATAACATGTGTTTAAAACGTTAAAAAAAGGATAATAGTGTTTTATAGTAGTTTTATTAAACATGTATGCCTTAACTACTGAATGGGATAATCGATTTGAAATTAAAAAACTAAGAAAAATTGCCAATTTAAATTGCCCGTGTAGCAGGGAAATTTAAAATGCTCGCGTAGCGGGGGAATTTAAAGGTAATAAAAGGTAATAAACGGGAAAAAAAGGTAATAAACACTCCGCGCGAAGCGCGGAAAAATTTTTTAGTCCTTTTATAACACTTAAAAATTTTTCTTTGGGAGGCGAATTTGGGGGGGTATCCCCAACTACCCCAAATTTAAGGGGGGTGTCAGCGAAATTCGAAATTTTGGGGGGTATAACCCCCCAACCCCCCCTGCCCACCTATGCCCCAAATATTTATCCTTGGCGACCCAAAAGGGGGGGTCTACGTCTAACCCCAAATTTTTCCTTTTGCCGACCCAAAAGGAGGGTCTATACCCCCTAGACCCCCCTGGCTACGCCCATGCAATTTGGGGGTTTTCAGAGGCTAAAAATTTGAAATTTTCTAGCGCCTCGCTAATCGCTCGGCGCCAAACTATAAAATAGTTTTGGTAAAACATTTAAACCCCAAAAGCAAAAAAAAATTTTCGCTTCGCTCAGCGGTCAAGTGCCATAATATATGCATATTTCTCACTATTGATCTTGTCTTAAATGTTATTGAAAAATGTACAATAATTTTTAAAAAACAATAAGTATATTAAATATGTATACTACACATCAAGCAAAACAAACAATTATATTTGTTTGATTTGTGTATATGTCTTTCCCCAGGGACGTACCCAGCGTTTCATTTTGTGGAGGGGGGGTGGATTGTAGTACAAAAAAATTTCGGGGGGGGGGGGGCTTTGCCTTTGCCCCCTTCCCGGATTTTTGTTTGTACTACAATTGCCCCACCCCCCTCAAATCTGGGCGGGAGGGGAGCCCCCTCCCCAAATTTTTTTTGTACTAAAATCCGTTCCCCCTAAAAATGAAACCCTGGGTACGCCCCTCCCCCCAAATTTCGGAGGTCGGGTATATCCCCCAAAATCCGGAAGGCTGTCATGTGAGCACGGTCCTGGAAGATACGGAGGGAGGGGGATGGTAACCTGAGGTAAATCGCATTAAATTCTATTCTAGAGGGGGTTCCAGTAGGGTCCGAAGTTACAATCTCCCCCCTAGCTTTTTAGGGGGATCGATCTGGAGTTTAACAGGGTTTCCAGCGACTTAGGCAAAGTGCTCTCACTGTCA
>JASAMX010012655.1:0-27384 GCA_030248175.1 Microlaimidae sp. YZB2_3
ATTATTTATAATAATTACTGCCATATTCATGGTAAATAATTTCAAAAAACTTGTAAATATTACAGTTTTAACTAATTATCATATGACTATGTACTTATGTTTCATTCAACCAACGACTACATCAGCTTTGATTATTTATTTTTTTAAGTATTTTAGAGACAGGTCTTCCAATATCTAGTTCGGGAAACAATAATAATTACGGACAAACATACAGCAGCTACAATACACCGGGTAATTTAGATTTAAAACAAATTTTACAAATCGCGAGAGAAAAATATTAAAGTTGATTTTATAAAAAAAATCACTTTATTTTAATATTATACAAAAAATTTGATCCAAAAAATTTCAAGAATACAAATTCGTACAAATTTTTTCCGAAATACAACAACTTAAATCGTAGTTTTTTTCGCTAGTGCACGGAATTTTTGTGTACACTATAATTACATATCTTTTTTTAGTTTTAGATTATATTTTTGGGTATATTTATATTGTAGATTTTAATTTTTTGGTACCTGGACTGAGGTGATTTTTTGTATCAAGGTTAATAGCAAACCAATTTTAATTTCTTACAATGTAGGATAACGGATAAGTTTAGTTAAATCATTGATAAATAATCTATGATAAAATAATTTTTATGTGTTTTGTGTAGATAAGGAAGGTGCATCAGAACTGTAGATGCACCTTCATTCTTTTAAAGCCTATGATTTTTTATCACGCAGAAAGAGGAACGGTGTTTGTATCTAAAGAAATTTTGAAATGCAGATACATCCTTCTTCTTAGCAGTCACAGTCATATAATTTTATTGAAATTACCACTTTTGAACTTTAGTTTTTATTTAATTATAATCTAAAATAAAATGTTACATTGTATAACTAAATTGTAAATATTTGAATATTTTACAAATAAAGCTATATATAAGGACTAACCCCAAGTATCATAATAAACCAGTGATCATGTTAGTCTTTATATTTCTTACATTATAAATTACAAGTTAATTCATTGTTCTTTTACAGAAGTAGATCTGGGTTCAACCGACACAGATAGTGATGACCCCTACGCAGATAGTGATACTCAATACACAATACAATTCGGTTTTGGTCCTATGACTGGTCCCAATGGAAACACAACTAAAGAGGTTCGTAATTTTCAGTTGTTTAATGTTCGTATAAATAATACATAAAAGTAGCTTTTCAGCAAAAAAATTTTTGGGGGCCACCACTCAAAATTTTTTTATTGTTTTAAACTGCGCCAACAAAAATACGCACGAATGATATATAATTTCTGTATATTTATTTTATGTGTAGTACCAAGCGTTTTAAAAGTAATCCAAACTAAGTTAATAACTAAAGTTGAATAATTTAAGTGTTTTCACTGTTTCCGAAAATATGACTTGTTCATAGAAATTGATTGCTCTGTTCAATTGATTTTGTTTTCAATTAGCAATAAATTGTGAAATTAAATTCGAATGCCATCAGGAAGCGTCATTATTTAAACACTGAATGTTGTTGGATTAATGCTGGCATATCCATTTGAAATCCATTTTCAAATACCTGAAATGGGGAAAATCAAAAAATAAAATAAAAATATACCAATTTATATCTAAAAACTCTAATCTAAAGGTCTAATCTAATGTGTAAATCTTTGACAAGCGCGAAATCGCCACTTTTTCAAATTTATAGTTGTTTCTTAACATACAAATATAACCTTCTAATTGAAAAAGTGGCGATTTCGCGCTTGTCAAAGATTGCTGTGAGTATGATTTTTTCAATTGACATTTCATCAAACTAAAAAAAAATGCAACAGTGCTGTGTGACTAGATCAATGTATAAACAAATCATTATCATATCGTAGAAATTTTTATTTAGTGAGCAGCTGGCCAAACCAAATGCAAATTTCCTATAGTCCACATAATGTCCATCTCAGACTAGTCTACATCTTTTCTGTCTAAACATACGCCCGGGGAAAAATCGCCCCTTTTTCCTGCTCTATTCTTAGAGCATTTTTCAAGGCTAGTTTTCAAATACCTGAAATGGGGAAAATCAAAAAATAAAATAAAAATATACCAATTTATATCTAAAAACTCTAATCTAATGGTCTAATCTAATGTGTAAAAAACATAAAAAAGTATGAAAAAAACACACTTTATTTGTTAATATATGTTTTCCATAAAGTTTACCAGTGTTTTATTAGGGTTAGCGTTTATTAAATATTTTAACAACGTAAAAATAAATTTATTTAAATTTACAATAAAACGGCGTCTTGCAAATTTCGCCAAAAAACAAAAGAATTAATAAAAACATCAGGAAACATAATTGATAAATCTAAATAAGTTTAAATAATTTAAAGTTTTCATAATTCTAACTTTATCAAACGATTTTAACGGTTACCTGTATTTACCCTCGCGATAAGTTAAGGCTGGTTCATACTTATGTAAAAACGTCCTTTGGACTTTGTCCAAAGACATTTCTGATTTATTTTGCATGATAAAGCATTGTAGTGTAGAAATAAATGATTTATTATACATATTAAATTTGGGTAATTTAAAGCCAAGGTAAGATTCAATTAATTTTTTGAACAAAAGAAAAACATTTTCTTGTTAATAAAATTAAATAATTTAGTTTCTAAAATGTGCAGCAAATTAATTACAGTGCAAGTCCCATACACCTATTTATGGTTAGAAATTTGCTATTTTTTATTTTTTATCACAGGTTTTTACTTACGGTACGAATGGTCAAATAGTTCAGGTTACCGGAAATGACACAGGAACAGTGTTTACGACGAATGACGATGGACAATTGATACAAGTATCAGGTACGTATAATAAAAATCTTTGTTCTTAACGTCGAATAATTGTAAATTTTTAGTTTTTAACTATCTAAATAGGTGTTTGCCATTAGCATAACTGTTAAAACGTGCGAGAAAATTGCGTTGTTTAACTTCCATGGTCTTAATCTTTTCAGTTTTTACATGCTTCCGGGTTTTCCTTTTTCTTTTTCTTATTTTTTATTTTTCTTATTCTTATTTTCGATAATTGCTAAAGGTTGTTTGCTAATTTTACAATGTTTGGTATAAAAAACTTTAACCTGTTAACCGAGCCTATAAAAATCTTTGTAATTGTAAAATAATAAAGGCATTTAAATTGTTCTTATTTTATTAATTAAAAAATACGTACGCAACTGTGGAGTTAAGGTCTATTCATACTTATGACAAAACGTCCTTTGGACAAAGTCCAAAGGACAAAAGTCCTTTGGACTTTGTCCAAAGGACAAAGTCCAAAGGGAAAAGTCCTTTGGACTTTGTCCTTTGGACAAAGTCCAAAGGACAAAGTCCAAAGAACAACGTATTCATACTTCTTGTCCTTTGGACTTTTCCCTTTGGGTTTTGTCCTTTGGACAAAGTCCAAAGGACAAATTCTGAGTAGCGTTCATACTTCGTCCAAAGGACAAAGTCCAAAGGACGTTTTGGCTTGTCCAAAGGACGTTTTGGTTTGTCCTTTGGACTTTGTCCAAAGGACGTTTTGTCATAAGTATGAATAGACCTTTAGTGGAATTTACAAATTTGTTTTTTTTTTAATTGAACGTAATTTTATTAATATCAAGAAAATATGAAAATTAATGATTCATAAAAAAATAATTAATTAATTTTCATGTAATTTTGTTAATATACTTTTTAATCAAAAATACAAAAGTAAAAGATGCGTTTATTATGTAATTTACAATTAAAGTTAAAGTGTTCCAGGCTGAAATTAAGGGCGTAACCGCTCTCCGCCAAGATTCTTCTTGAACAAACAATAAACAATAAACCTGCCAGCGAGAAAAATTAAAAAAAAGCTTTCAGCGGTTATGTAACCAATTATTATTTAGTTGCGTCATATGTTTCTCTCCACGTGATATTTTCTCAAAAAACGAGTGGTTACTTTACCACTCATCTATTTTCACCCTGATAGAATTTATCTTTAAAAAACAATTTTTATGAAATATGTAAGCCCCAGAGTCCATGATATAGAAATCATGTACACCGATAGAAGTGTTTAACCGTTCCGTTTCGAATTCTTAAATTATTTTGTAAATACATACGTACCATTTATACTGATTTAACTAGGGCGGAAAAATAATCCAAATAATTTATTTTTTTTAAATCACATAAAAAAATAAAAATGCATTGCGTTTTTTCTAATTTTTATGGATAATAGTCAAAAATAGTCCTATTCTTTAGCTTTTAAAACTTTTACATCAAAAATTTAAAAATCTTAATCAAGACGTTTCGTTTATTTCCGAAGTGAAACAAATCATTTTTAAATGCCGAAATCTAAAAAAATTTAAAATAAAAATTTAAAAATTAAATGATTTCAATACTCAAAAATTGCTTTCTGCTTGTACTAAAACAAAAATAAATCAAACTATTATAACTAATATTTATTTTGCGGTTAAACACCTGAGCCATAATTTTATTATGCTATAGATTGGGCAATAAATATTTTTATGTTGTGTTTTAGGCAAATACATTGGTAGAAAATACATAATTGGAAGCGATGGGTATTTAGCAGAGGTATTTTTTGGTTTGTTTATACAAAAGGGGTATTTTATTTGTTTTGTTTGTACAAGGAGAATAATAAAATGAAAATCGTCGTGAATTGACTATGACAGAAGGAGTGAGAATCCTTATAAAAAACTCGTAGCTGTTACTCTTTTTTATACCAATACTATGATAACTTACGTTGAATTTTCACTGTTTGTAAATCTTTGTGTCGTACTAACGAAACAATGTAATAACTTATCAAAACCCTGCCAGTTTGCGTTACTGATATCCATTGTTTCTTTATTGTGTGTATTTTTTCCGCGGGGATAGGACTTTTCTTAAAGTATGGAAAAGAAGCTGAATTTCAATAGTTTATTTACATGGATACCAAATTTAGAACTTAGATACGGCTACATAAAACTGCGCAGATACAAAATCTCGTTAAAAAAGACAGAAAATTAAATCCTCCAATAATTATTATTTAAAATTAAAGATTCATATGACCCATTCCATTTCCATTTTTTATTAACCATTAACTCCACCTGCCAAACTTTGTTTACATGTTTTTCTGGTGGTTTTAACGTTTTCAGGATTGCACAAGCAATGAAATGGCCAATGGTTTTGCAATTACTTGTGATGGCAACCTGGTAAATGTTGAAGGAATTAAGGTATATCATTTAACAACTTGAAAATCGTTCAAAAAAAGTGAAAATATGCGATGAAACAAAAGGTGCTATAAAATTAACGAAGGGGTATTTTTTTAGAAATAGAGTTTTTATTTACATTTTTAAAATCAGCCTATGAGTAAAAGTTTTGCAAAATAAATTGTGGATTTTTTTCTTCTCGATTAAAAAAAACCGAAATAAAATATATTCACCATCTTTTACATCAAATGAAACAGATTAATTTGATTTGTTTTTGTTCTAAATATAACAAAATTGTGTGGATATTTTGTTCAAAATATAGGAAATTCTTTGAAATTTCTAAAATGAAATTATAAATAACTTCGCAAAGAAAAAACTTCAAAAGCGCTCATTATTTCTATGGAAATAGAATGGCAGAAATTGCTTGTGTGTGCACTGATTTTAAACCATTAGTTAAAAGTGTGTAAAATTTTCTGCTAGTGAGTTTAAGTTTTTGCAACACTTTATTATTTTTTATAAAAAAATGTGAAACTGCACTTTAGTTTACAAGCCAAATTAAGGGAAGACAGACAGAGGTAAGAGATGGTTTGTTTTTTGATTAAAAAATCTTATATTTGTAAAGTAACCAGAAATCAAAACTTTTTCTCTACTCTTAAAATAGTTAAATAAGGAAAAAATATAAAAAAAATGTTTGGCGGAAGAGGAAGGTCCCTTTTGCAATTGCGCTAAAATTAAAATAAAAGTAAAATTTGGAAGTTAAAACCATTGCTTTGAATTTTTATATTATTATACTTGTTTATTCTGTGAAGTATTTTATATTTTTCCTTCATGTAAACCTATATTTATGTATCCTTAAACAAAAGTTTTATACGAGAAATTTTATCGTAAGACAGGAGTTCCACTAATTTTTTAATAGGCCTCTAATAAATAAAAACATCGTAAGGGCTGGTTCATACTTATGACAAAACGTCCTTTGGACAAAGTCCAAAGGACTTTTGTCCTTTGGACTTTGTCCAAAGGACAAAATCCAAAGGGAAAGTCCAAAGGGAAAGTCCAAAGGACAAATCCAAAGGACAACGTATTCATACTTTTGTCCTTTGGACTTTTCCATTTGGATTTGTCCAAAGGACAAATTCTAAATAGCGTTCATACTTCGTCCAAAGGAAAAAGTCCAAAGGACGTTTTGGCTTGTCCAAAAGACGTTTTGGCTTTTATAAAATTGTCCTTTGGACTTTGTCCAAAGGACGTTTTGTCATAAGTATGAACCAGCCCTAAAAGTTTTGAATTAAGTGAGCGGATCCTTTCCCATTAGAAAATTTGTAGGAACTTATTAAGTTCTACGTTAAATTAACCAAACCCTTTTAAGAGAGTGGCGCCTCTTTTTAACCTTGAAAAAATATTTGTATCCTGCACCACCTTTCCAACAAAATCGAGTTAAGTAAAGCATTTTTTTGTTTTAGAACACAGAAACGTGGATACCACTTGACGACGACAAAGTTATGATTACGACATCTGCGGCACAAGGATCCACGTTCCAGTTGCTTGAAGACGCTTATCTATTAAAGTTGACAGGGGAAAATGCAGGAACTAAATATAAATTTGCCGACTAGCCCAACCTTGTTTTAAAATTGTAACATAATTTGCGGAAAAATTATTTTCATTGGAACGAAATATTAAGTGTAAATACGGCACGAAACGAACAAAAGCGTTAATTGGTAGCGAAACTGATTATATCTCCTTTCCTTGCGGCGATTTTCATATTTAGGCAAAAATATATAACATAATAAACGAAAAATATATAACTACATCTCAGACATCAGACTATATCTCAGACATTTACTGCCCCAAAAAGGGTGCGCCCTAATTAGCACGCCCTTAGTTAAGGCCCTCAATCGCCCTAGTGCGGGTCTTCACAAAAAAGTCACTTAGCTTAAAATTACTTCATAACCTATTTATTTGTTTTTATTAAAAATAAATAAATAAATAAGCCTCTTTTAATTTTATTATATTCACAATATTCACAATATTTTTTTTATTGAAATTAAAATTTTGCACGAAAAATATAACGGAACCTTTTTTTTGGAAATTAATTTTTTATGTAAGGGCCTAATAAAGGTGCGTCTTGGGTCATGTGACCTTGATTAGAGTCATTGAAGGACATAATAAGGGCGCGTTATAATTAGGACCATCGAGGGCCTTAAGTAGGGCGTGCCGTTATTAGGGCTTGCTTAGTTAGGGCTGTAAAATTGTTTGAAGAATATATGGAATTTGTTTTTATGTTATATATTTTTGATTTAAGTTGCAGGGGAGAGCGGTGTGGTCCGGTTTTAGTAAATTAAAACTAAATACCATAAGACTGATATTGTTTTGTGTTTTTACATATATTACTTACTAAAATATAAAAATCAGATTATACTGTGAAAGAACCTTCGACACTCTTTTTAAAAAATATATATTTTTTGATAATTTTGTATATATTATTAATAGTTTATATTGTTAATAAAACAATTTGACATTTAAGACCGTACTCAACAAACTACAAACTTTTCATAAGAATTAATGTAGTTAAAAGCCTAATAGCGTTACAAGTCTCTTAGACGGCATAGAAATCCTAATGGTTGTATACTAACAGCTGTAAACTTTTTGTTTTTTTTTGTGAAGTTACTCATCGTATACAAATTTTCTGCATTCTTTTTTATAATAAAAGCGCAAACTGAATGCAAATAATGAATACTGATTTTAACATAACCATACTTTTTCACATTATTATTCCATCTTTCGTACTTGGAGATGAAAATTGTGTGACTGGGGAAAACAGCAGCTTTCTAATCGGTTGGCGACTGAACGAAGTCTCTCTTCGATTTGTCGCCTGTTGTTGTTCTAGGAAATGACGAACTCACCTTGAGCGGCCTTCGCGCTAAAAATAAGTGTAACTAATATGCGAATTGCGCTGGGATTAGCGTAAAATCCGTGCACAAACTTTATATAATCCGCGTTTCCAAAGGTTCTCTTCCGGTTGAACCATTCGGTTTGTTTTTTCCGCGTCATGCGGTCAGATTTGTAGGGTTTTTAAAAACGGAGAATCGCTTAGGTAATCGGTTGCAAAGTTAAAGAAAACGTTCAGCAAATCTTCTGTCCATTTTTATAAAGAAAAATGTATTTAATATTTACGTAAACAAAACAATAAACCAGTTTGCAAGGGCCATCTCATATTTAGTTTCACTTTAAAGTTGTTTTTTTTAATAACAATTTTTTCATTAATATTAAATCATATGAGTAAATGACTTATTTTCGACTTTTGACTGTTACTTTTTTTAGTTTTTACATTAAAGTATATGTAAAAAGTTTGTGTAAATTTGTTAAGATCAGTGTACAGCACTCTAGACATTATATACAGTTCATTGCATTATTTTGCTTAAAAAAAATGCAACTGACGATATCTGATATTAAATCAGTTAGCATACCTACATATTTGTATTTTTTGATAAAAAACCAAAAATTTAAGAGCTGTTTTTATGTTTTGATGCAACGATTAAGGGCAGAATTACTTGATTTAATACTTGATTAATACCTATATAACCCACCGTAATACACAAAAATAATATAATTATTTCTATTTATAAATTATATGTTAGTAATTTTAGAAAAAAAAGAAGAAAAGACGAAACAATTATTACGATAAATGGTTAAATTAATTTTTTTGTCGTTTTATGTTAAATCCTCTATTAGTAAAATTAAAAGTTTTAAAAGTAATAAGTTTATGATTTTATAATCTTACCCAATTATATGCTTCAGGGTAACTTATATTAACCAAATTTTTTAATTAAAGGGATATTCATTGTTTCGGTTGCTTTTTAGTTAATAAAACGACGAAAAATCTCATGTTTTTGATTTTTGGTTTGATTTTATTTTATTTTTTAGTTACTAAATTTTTATAATTTTATATAATTTTTAAGTTTTGCCTGTTTGTTGTTCTGAAGTTTAATAAAAAAATATGAAATAAATCGAACGGTTAAATGAAAAGAAACGTAAACCAAAAACGCGATTGGTCAAGTGAGGACTATAGTTGTCCCGCGGTCTTGACCTGTGCGGTTTCGCCGCGGAGGTCAGGCGGATAAACAAATCCCTCTCTCGGAAATTCCCTCTTAAGAGTTTCCAGCGGTTTTCTCCCATTCCACCTCGTTCCTCCGCCCAGGTAATGGCCGGTTGGTCAGCGGATTTTTTTTTGTTCGTAATCGTCGGTCCGAATTCCCGCTAGTTCGTAAATCGCACCGTTTATTTTTCATAAGGTCGGTTTTTCGGTCGGTCTGTCGGTCGATTTTTCGGTGGATTTTTTTCGGCTGAAAACAAAACTTTTTACCATTTGACCGCCACTTTTATTTTGCTTTTGCGATGAAATGATTGTTACGGGATTTTAAAAAAATTCTTTTTCTATTTTTTTCCTAGCAAAAATTTAATCTTTTACTTCAAATTTGGATAGATTTTAATTGAAATACGAATATTTAGTTTAGCTATTTTTAAAAAATTTTACAAGTAAAATTATTGTTTTTATTTATATCGATAAAAGGGTGTTTGGATGTTTTAGTTTTAGTTTCAAGTTGATTTTTTGCTACACTAAATATTTAAAAATCCCTGAAAGCTTATATAGTAATGAGTTTTCATATCATGAAAATACCAAATTTGCAAAATTTTTTTCAAAAGTTACTGTCTTTTTACAGTGAAGTATATTGTTTCTCTGATAAATAACTATCTTGCTAAAAGTTAAAAAATAAAGCCTATGTAACATCCAACTATTAGAAAAACGTAAAGACTACTTTCTTTGTAGTATGTCGTGTAAAATGAGTCTGATAGCATAATTTGAGGTCGCTGTTTGTTCAAAAACAATTTCTCTGAAATCTATTGAATACAAAAATGATAAACTGCTATATGAACACTTCTTCAAAAAGATTTCATTTTAAGATATCATTTGTTACTATAGTTATAGTTATGCTTTAGCCCAATGTTAAAAAACAGTAAAAATCAAATTTATTTTATTTGAAAAGAAACTATATTTAGAATAATGGCACTCGGATTTCAAAAACAAAGTTAGAAAATTGGAAACTTTTATAAAGATTTTGGTGAAGGTACATGGGTAAATTTCGTTCGTAGTTCCCCTGGTACACTTTTCAAATATCCGCATGAGCTATTGGTACTTATGTATTATTATTTTCAAAAATAATCTAAGATTATTTTTTTGCTACTACTTTTAAAGTTTCTAGAATTAAACACATTTTCCAACAATAAAAACATTAAAATGAATTATATATACTGTCCATTAACACCAATCAGTTTTGCCACAGAGTTGCAAATATTTTGATTCCGTCTAAATTTTAAATTACGAATTCCTCAATTAATTTAATACCGTACAATAGAATTTTAAACTTAATTTTTTGACTGAACGCCAACTGATACAATCTTCTTTTATTTGATGATAATAATTTTCCTCATTTTGATGATTTGCATCAAGCGAATGATTTAAAGGAAATGGTCGGCCCAAAATAAAAATCAAACGGTTGTTTTGTAAAAAAGATCCGATCTTTTTGCATCATTATTAAATACTACCAAAATTCCTGAATTTCGGAGGTTCCTAGCAATAAATGGTGTACCCATTTATGGCCCACCTTCTTTTTTTCAGTATGTTCACACAAAGGTTAGATATAGTGTGTAGGCTCCACAAAGGTCAGTCTTCCGCGTCATGTTATACGTGTATGTGTATAATCCTTTTGTTTGTTCTACCGCGCACAGACATGTGTTGGTCACTATTTACAGCTGTAACATGATGCATATAAATATTTTATTTTCATTGAATTATATTCCAAAAAAAAAATTTAAATAAACACCAGCTTACTTCAATCTTTGTTTAGCACTTTTTGTTGAGCAAACGTTGAGATATAAAGAAATTTTCCAAGAACAGAATATTTGCTACCGATTACTCTTTTTTTCAAATAAAAGTAAACGGAAACTCGTTAACTGTAGCTGTTATGTTTTACAAAAAAAATTGTTGAAAATCTTTTATAATGTCTACAGAATTTCTGTATAAAATATTATCTTGAAAACTGTTAAATATTTCAAACTTTCAGACAAAAAACTCACCCATAAACAAAATTATGTTTGAAATATTTAATCGTAACTCTTGATAATAGGGCGCGAATTAGATATAAAAATTGATTAAACTAAAGATGAATTCTATCAGGGTGAAAATAGCTAGGTGGTAAAGTAACCACTCGTTCTTCAAGAAAATATCACGTGGAGAGAAACACGTGACGCAACTTAATAATAATTGGTTACATCATTACTGACAACTTTTTTTATTATTTTTTTCTCGCCGGTTCATTCTTCATTTCTTCCTGACGGTGAGCGGTTACGCCCTTAATTTCAGCCTGAAGGATTTTAACTTTAGATTTTTACATTAATTTTTTAGGAATTAATATTTCTATAAAATTGTGAAAGTGGTGCTCTTTTTGCGGGTAATAGAAAATGGGTTCCAAATTTGGTTTTATTGGAATTTGCGCGTTTTTGGTAAGTTTACACAATAATAATAATGTTAAACTATTTAAAATTATTATTTTAAATAACTTATGTTTTTAAATAAACATTGTATGTATTTAAAACAGCTAGTTTTTTATATTACAAGTTACTTTAGATATTTAATAAAATTATTATATTATTTATAACTGTACTATTTTACAATGTATACTTTATTTAAACTAAATTTAGGATTATTGTTAAGATAAATATATATATATATATATATACGATTTGTTTTATTTAGGTTTCGGTTAAAGCACAGCTTGCTATTGATAATGGTGTTGTAGGTAAAATATATTTTATTAAAAAAATTTTTTAAAAAAAGAATAAAAAAATAATTGGAAATAGAAATTTGATGTTAAAAATTTGAAAAAAAAGTATGTTTTTAACTGGAAGTTTTGGAATTTTTTGATGTAAAAATATTCACTATTGAAAAAATTCAGCTCTCCAAACATAATTTTTTTGTTTTAGTTTTTATTTTATTTTTGATTTTTAGTAGACAAAAAATAAAAGCATATAGTTTTAGCTTATATTCATTACTGTATTTTTAGGTGAACCTGAAATTGAATGCCTGGCACACACAGTATCGATTAGATTTAACACTAAAAATCAGTTTCAAGGTTTGTATTAATTATAATTAATATATATATATAACTCAACCTCTTTATTTATTACTATTGTCATGGGTTAATGTGCTGAAATAGCTTAAATAATTTAAAATCGGATTTATGGGTTTTTTTTAAGCTAGGAATACCGTATAAATTAAATGAATGAATTTTATAATTTTATTACATATTTTAAGCAAAGTTTATTCTTTTCGCAATAAACATGTATTATTATACGTATTAGATATATATTAAGATTAAAAAAAGAAAATCAATAAATTAATTTAACCGAAATTTCAAATATTTCAACCATGACTTGAATACATTCAACACAAATTTAGTAGTTTCAGAAGTTGACTTTCACTTAATTTTAAAATCAGACATTGTTTTTTTTTTTTAAATCAACAGGTAAGCCGTATAAACTGAAAGAATGGTTTTTAATCAAAACTTGCGTCAGAAAATTGTAGTTACCGACAAATATAACAAATTGACAATATATATCCAGTATAGCGGGTTCAGATTTACGGGATTTATTTTTCGAGAATATTATATAAGCCCTGGAAAATCTATTCTGAATATGGTTTTGTGTTTTAAGTTTCCCTTTAAATAATCTTTTCAGGACACGTATTTGTAAGAGAACATTACAACGACGACAATTGCCACAAGGATTACGTAATGAACCAACAGAATTCCGGCTTTATGGATTTGGAATTCGAAAAATGCGGCATGCGCCGGCAAAGAAATGTATGCAATAATTTATGTTAATTTAATTTATTAATTATAAATGAATAGTGGCAAATTAAATATTGAAAGGTACACTCAATTCCGTAAGTGGAAAATAGTTTAATTGGTGCGCAGTGAAAGGCGCGTTGAACTGTTGTAGAAAATACTGTCTTATAACGCACTATCAGCTCCACGGTAAAATATACCTTATGTTCGTGTTATAAGGCGGTTGGCTGGATGTTCATGATCATAATAACCTTAGAGAATATAAAAGAGAGTGAAATTAAAAATATTTATGAAATTATATTTAGCGTAGAAATGTTTTAAATAATATATTAAGGCACGTGTTTATTAGGACTTTATTAAAACATGTAGTAGTGAGTTCCAAACCTTTAAATATGTTTACCCAAACATCGATATATGCGTGTAAGTTACGGTTTTAAACAGTTTTAAAATTCAATTAAACAGTATTATAGAATAAAATAAGCTTTGATATTGCATTTACGTGAACATTTATATCTCTCACATTAAAAAACCGTATAAAAACATTTATATATCTCACATTAAAAAACGGGAATTTAGAAGAGTGGATAGGTAATTTGGAGCGGTATAAGAATTATTGGAACTCATATAGTATAGTCGCAAACATTAGAACTCTAAACTCAGGCGTTACCACGCAATTGGCGAGCTTAACTTTTTCAGAGCAGAGGCTTAGGCTTATACTTAAGTTTTATCGAATTCGACATTCATGGAAAACTCCTTAAACGGCCTATTTTTCGAATTTTACAAGTTGCGGTCATTGGTCTTTAAAACCCTTAAACTCATATTAAACAAATTATGTAACATGTTGGTATTTTATGAGTAAATTGTCGGTAGAAAAACATGCGTAGTAATAATGTTTCAGTGCAGTGGTGGGTAGTAAAATCGTAGTAAATGCAATGTATTTCGATTCGAATTTATGTTCTTTAGTTAAAAAACATCAAAATATCAAAAACAATTTTGTTAACAATCAACTTTTTTTGATTAAAACGTAAACAAAAAAACAACAATAAAACCTAGATTTTATTAGTTTTTTGCTTGTCATTTTTTTAGTATAGTTGCAAAATATAAAGATGATTTTTCACCCTATATGAAAACATATATACCATTTTTTGCAGTTTTTTCCACGCTTTTAATTTAAAAAAAGCGAAACAGTAAAAGAAGAACATTGGTTTTCGTCTGGAAATTAAGAAAATGCGCATTTTTTCTTATATGAAAAGGTCACTTACGGATGCACCCACTTACTATTGTGGGAAGAATAGCGCACTTTGTTACTTTTATGCTTGGGAAGGTTAATTATCGCCTTTTGTGCCCTTTGAACATCTTTTTCTTTCTGCAGACCAACTTCGGGAAGTGGACTGAGTCTTTGACAGTGAAAATGGTTCCAAAAGAAATAATTTGAAGGGTCTCTTCTAATTTTTTGAGTATGACCACCGGATGTAATTGTTTTGAATCCGTTCACTTCCATAATCTATTCAAACGTTTATTAAAAGAAAATTAGATTACAATGCTTGTATTGTGTTGAATTAAAAAAATAGCTAAACAAACAGTGCAGGAAAAAAATGCAACAAACATACTTATGAGGTTTTGTAAAAAATATATCAAATCCCAATAGATCATATTTGATTTTTTACCAACTAATGAACTGAATAATAACCGTCAAACATCTTGAGCAAAACAACACTTGAATCTGGTGTGGTATTTACCTGCGCCTTAAAAATTGGCTTGTCGGATAATGTAAAAAGATTACAAAAACGCAAAAGGAACTTATATAAATTCTTTAAAAAATTTAAAATAGATGATATTTTATACAAAAAATGCGCTAAACTTTATGAAAAAAATCGTGTCTGATTATACCGACGCTGAAGAACTAAAAATTATTAATCGTGGTAACATAAAATCGATTTACAAATTTGCTAAATCCAATATTAATACAAGTTCTGATATTCCTCCTTTAACCCGTTCCCGTAATTGCCTTTTCCTCGGCCACAACCGTGAAACCTTCGCGAGACCTGCGTCATACTTCCGTCATACATAATTTTTGGCGAGCGAGCAAATTGAAATGGTTAAAACGGTACGGTGGCAATATGCAGATTTTTGTCACTGATGCAGTGTATTACGTAGGATATTTCATGTTGCAAAAATTTGCATATTGCTACCGTACAGCTTTAACCACTTCAATTTGCTCGCTCACTGGGTACTATTCGCGGACAAAAAATTATGTGTGACGGAAGTTCGACCTAAGTCATGCAAAGAGCTTACGGCGGTAAGGGTTACGACGACATTTGTCATACGAAAATACCACCACCTTGAGACGAAGGTTTTGCCTTTGTCATACGAAGGTTTCACGGTTGTAAGTGTGGAAAAGGCTTTCACGGGAACAGGTCAAAACGAGAGGACGGCAGCATTGTTTTGAAAGCAATAAAAAATGCGAAATAGTTTAATGCTTTTTTCAAAAAATTTTACTACTGACGACGGCACCAGAATTTTCAAGGCGGGTTAAATTCTAGTCGAGGAAATTGCCGCAAACTTATTACAAATAAAAATCCTCAAATAGATTGTAGAAAATATTTTTTTGGATTACGCGTTCGTAAAATTTGGAATTTACTAAGTAATGATATTGTTTCCTCCAAAACATATGAAATATTTTCTAAAAAACTAACAAACTTTGATCTTTCTTGTTTTTGTAAAGTTTACCAACATGTGAGCCTTTTTAGTATTATTATATAAATAATATACTATTATTATCTTCTAAAATGTTTTTACTGACAAATATTGATGTATTTAAATTTCTTTTATTGTATACAAGTGTTGAATGTATATCTATGTATTCAGTAGCTTTACAATAAACTATTACTTATTACTGATTAAAGATCAATTTTTTAGTTTTATATGTTTCTAAATGGTCTATCTGGCAGTGTTTTACTGTGAAACAATAAAAATGACCAAAATATTGTAATTCACAATTTTCTCTTTCAGGGCGCGTAGTCGTAATTACCTGTGAAAGCTATATAGTCGGTCTAAGCGGTCCAGGCTCTCGAAAAAGCCGCGTTGATTTTTAATTCTGTCTTTTCATTTTGTTTTTTATTTTTCTTAAATAAATAGATTTGCCTAATTAATATAATGATTGATTTGCGCATAAGAGCTATTTACACAAAAATTAATGTTACAGATTAGCGGACTTGTGGAATATAGTTTGTAAACCCACTTTCACTACCGCGTTTTCCCTCAGTTCCGTCAAATTGCGTTCACAATTCATGCAAATCCCATATTTATTTTTTTTCTTTTTAGGCCAATCCCAAGGGTATGGCGATGAGCACTACTGTGATTATCAGCTTTCATCGGACTTTCATCACACACGTGGACCGAGCGTATCACATCGAGTGTTTCTACATCGAGGAAGAGAAAATTGTAGCTTCCGATTTGGAAGTCAGGTATTAAACAAAAGAATAAATTTAAATACTACTTAATACATTAAGACGAAATTTATAAAAAATAGAAACAAAATAGAATTAAAAAAAAACTGGCACAGCTTTAATTAAAGAAACATCAGGATAAATTTTAATTTGAGTTTTGATTTTCGCTTAGGCTGGTTTTCGAACAAAAATTTTGTCGATGCTTTCGGTTGTTTATGAAAAGTGCAACTCCTGTATAAAAAGTGGCGCCGGCGTATGAATGTCATAATTTTAGAATAGGCACCTTGCACTGGAACTCGGTTTATACATGAAGTATGCAATATACATAAGCGTTACCATAATGGATAATTACCGTATCTCCTACTTATCTTTCCTAGTATGCAGATTAACCGATCGAAATTTCGCGCGCTTTCGATTGGTTAATCTGCATACTAGGAAAGATAAGTAGGAGATACGGTAATTATCCATTATAGTGACGCTTATGTATATTGCATACTTCATGTATAAACATAGTTCCAGTACAAGGTGCCTATAGTCCATATAACACATGTTTCTATTCCATTTTATTTCAGGCAAATTTTTTTGGGACATATGAAATTAGAATGGCGTTTTTTCGTTTATTCGCGTCAAGCGAAAACGATTAGACGGCGCAGGTGTTGATTTTCATACACCTAGCACCGCTGCTGCAGTGCATAACTGCATGCACGAACAACTGCATGTAACACTGTGTGAAAGACTTTTAGATCAGGGTATATGAATCCAGCGAAACATTAACAAACACAGTTGTTTAAAAATATTTCAGATGACATATTTTTAGCATTTTACCTACAACGGAAATCGCTATGCAGTCTCCTCTGCCAACATGTAAATACCAAGTGCTTTCAGGCGGGCCCGAAGGGGATCCAATCAGCTTCGCGAGGGTAAGTTGATGATTCATCAATTACATAAAGTTTATATTAGGATTTTGAATGTTTAATATATATTTTTACGGAATTTAACTCCGATAAATCAATTTAAACCAGGCAGCTAACAAAATCTTTATTCTAAGGTTTCGAAACAACAGCGTGCTTCTTTACCAAGGCTTTAAAATAGAAGCGAATGTAACGATAAAAAATTTTAAATTACAAGTCAATAAAACAGTTACAGTAAAGATAAAACATATAAAAGAGATAAAAATCAATATTACGATAAAACATATGGTAAATAAAACAGGAGTTTGTTTTTTGTGAAAAAAGGGATATTTCTGATAAAAGTGAGTGCAGAGAATGCTTAAGAAAGAAAATATAAAACGAGTTTATAATTAAAAAGAAGGTGTAGAAATCAGATGGATGTTTACTTCAAAAAGTGGGATGGTTATTTTTAGATGTTTACTTTAAAAAGTGGGAAAAAAATCACCATGGTTTTTTTCTGGTACGGGGTTTTTAGAGTTGTAAATAAGAACTTCCAGCCGTGGGAAATTTTATAGAACTTAGAGCTGCGAAAAATGGGAACTTGAATCCCTTAATAAAAATGGGTCTCGGCTAGCTTAAATATAGGTTTTAGCGACTTTTACTTTGTGCTCCAAGTTCCTAATTTACGGCTCCAAGTTTCCCACTAACGGCTCCAAGCTCCTATTTTCGGATCCAATTTCCAAGTTAAAGTTCTCTCGGCTGCATCGACTCGAAATTTTTTCTCTTTAAATTTTGTTTGATAATCTGTATAAAATATAATTATCTATCAGACATGCAATATTATTTGTCAATCTTTCTTTACCAAAGAAAAAAGCGGTTTAAAATACCGTAATAACGCAATGTGTACTTTTATTAGTTTAAATTCAAAATCCAGAGGTTGTAAAAACGGTAAAAATTGTGTTGTTACAAAGACGATAACAGCATAAATGCTTAGTGGTTTTAAGAAAAGTTCAAGGTTCAAGTTCAAGAAGTCAACCGGTTTCATTTATAGTTTTTGGAATCAAATTTAATTTTTAAATTTCCGTGTGCAATATTTAAGTGAATTGCCAAATTACTAAAGGGTGAATTACCAAGCATAATTTGCTGATCCATACCCAATATTGAATTAGGTACACAAAGGTTTTTTAAAAAAATTGATGTTTAAATGAGCAAATATTTTATCGGTTAACTAACTCCACAATAATAAAATAACTCCACAATAATTGGTGTTGAACATGAAATTTTTAATATTAAACAAAGTATATAGAACATACTATAATAAACCGCTTCCATATTCACAGTGCTACAGGCGGCGGCTTATCGTAGTATGTCTTTTACTTTATATGTATAAAAAAATTCTAGTGCAAGGTGTCTATAAAGAATGCAACAATGTAAATCAATGAAACTATTTATCAAAACTACGAAATTTATGTATTAGCTAAACATATTATTTTATTTTAGGAGTGTTCCATCACTAAACTGTGCATTAGTTAGCTATAGCATATTTTGTTACGCAAAAAATATAAACGCGATATAATATATTATTATATACCCAAAAGGTTTATCTATCCACAATAAATTATAAACAAGTACTAATAGTGGCTATATTTTAATAAGTAAATTATCAATCCAGAAAATTACATATAATTTAGGTAGGAGATCCGATTTATCACAAATGGAGTTGCGATTATTACATGCCGGATATGTACTGCATGCTCATTCACAGCTGTACTGTAGACGACGGGGATCAAAAATCCGAATATGAAGTTTTGGACGCTGACGGGTAGGAAATTCCGTTTAAAATTTTTAGAGCCGAAGACACTTAAAACTGGAATTTGAATTCGAAAATGGGGAACTTGGAGCCGAAAGTGGGAACTCGCTAAAACGTATCTCAAGCCTATGACGAAGTTTAACCCCAAACCATTTTTACTTTCGGCTTTCATTTTTTACTTTTTCACAGTTTTTACTTTCGGTTTTCATTTTAGCGGCTCTAAGTTCCCTGCTGACGGTTCTAATGTACCCCGCACCGAAAATTCCAACTATAATCGGTTATATTTACCAAGTATGTTGAGTTTTGTGAGCAAAAATTTTTTACTCGTAGTGAAAGTGCGTTCGCAACTCTTACAGTAGCATTTCATTGTGTGTTGTTAACGGTTAACTTAATCATAAAATTAGTTTTTTAAAACAATGAATTTTGATTAAGCTGATAATTTTGGTGAAAAAATAATGTTCAGAAAATATATGAATTTATATTATAGTGATATATTCTTTTTGGATAATTGTTAAGATAATATAGAAGTTAGATTCACTAAAAAGTATGTTTGACTAGATTTAACTTTTGGCTAAGTACTTTTATCCCTCACCCCTAAAAATGGTATCTGTCGGATTCTCTAGCGATTGCCTTTTTAGATGACATTTGAATCCGAGTATATGTGACGACCCAAAGTGGAAGCGAAAATTTTAGAAAAGCCAGGCGCTGAAAAATTTAGACAGCCAAATTTATAGAAAAATTTGGCCGATACAGGAATTGAACCCGTAACCTCCAAAGTCGACTCTGGCGTGCTATCTATTACACCATAGGCCGGACAAGGAAAGGGGAAAGATAATCGCCTTTTATTAACGCTTGCACTTTGAGTTTTCACGGAAGGGACACAATGTGTCACATATATAAACCTTGAAACAAAGTATTAACAACAAAAGTTGTTAAAAACGCTTTTATCTGTTTGACTCAATGATCAGTCCTGTGACAAAACATTAACAACTCTTGTCTCAAAAGCGTTTTTTCACTCATCAATATACCTTTAGATGTTCAAAAGACGCGGCGCTTCTTGGAAATTTGGACTATTTGGACGATTTCTCAGCCGGTACGACCGCACACGTGTTCAAACTGCCCGACCGCGCCACCGTTTATTTCACCTGCCAAGTCCAAATCCGTTTAAAATCTGATTACGCCACTGGAGTTTGTCCTGTAAGCATTGTTTTTTTACTCGGTGTGATTTCAAATGTGACCGGCCCGCTAGAAAGCGGAAATAGTTCCAGTAAATATAAAAGCACAAAATTCTAATAATACGATTCTCTATTTACGTCACAGCAGATAAAAAATGAGTTATATAATTCTTGCTAATTCTATTTTTGGGTGATTTATTTTTAGGGGAGGTGCTAATATATTTATTTTTTTGCAAAATTAAATGTTTTTTAAGACCTGCGCAAAATTATAAAACCTGCGCTGTTGGGACCAAACCACTACTATATTTTTCTTATTAAAAAAAAACTTGCTCGTTAGACAAACTTTTTTTTATTTTTCTTTCGTGGCAAAATTTTATCAGAATTAAATTAATAATTTTTCCGAAAATCTCTACAATTTATTATAATTGTTATATATTTCAGTTAAGATTATATATAATTATTTCGATCAATTATATATGTCAATTTCTGTATTTTAACTAAAACACAATATGCTAAATAGTTGTGTAAATTAAACACAATATAAGCAAAGCATGCAAATATACAAAATCGATGTTTTAGCGAGCTTAACCTTATAGATCAAACTACGTAAAAATTAAACAAAACAAAAAATGATATTTTTTAAATATACAGGTGCCGGATTGTGAATCCCGTAGGTTCCGATTCAAACGTGAGCAATCAGCCAATCAGCGAAACAGACGGACCAATGAGAACAACTTTGACCTCATCGCTCCTCCACTCACCGTTCTGGAACTGGACAACGCACCGCCCTCTAAAACACTTACTGGTATTTTCCCTAACCTTATATTTATTTATCAGTAGTTTTAAAAAAGTTAAGAAATTGAGAGATTTAAAACAAAAAATTTAAAAACAAACTTTTATTACTTTTAGTTTTAGTTTTTTAGAGATTTTTTTTCTTAAAATGTTCTTCCAAATAATCGGGTTTGTGATTATTCTATTTTACCGGTAAAACAGATTTTAATAATTTCTCAAGGTTTTCAGCTTTCGAAAACCATTTTAGGTTTCTTGATTTTAAACGTTTATCAAAATATTGCCGTTCAAAAATTTAAAATACCCTACGAAATCCAATCTTTTTTATCAAAGTTTTCACATTAAAAAGTTTTTGCATAACAGCTTGTATAAAATAATTTGCATTGAACACATTTATACCATTTTGGGATCCGTGGTAAAAAAAACCGAAAAAATAACGTATGTTTTTTCAGTTGCTACTAAATTTAAAAACGCATTCAAAACAAAAGTGGTGTATTTTAATAATCATCACACAAAAGCTGGTAAAAATAGCATAGCTAGGGTTTTCGAAAAATAAAATAGGTGGTGGGATGTTTTAAACGTCAACAAATTAAAATTGGTAAAAGAATAACATGGTTTCGTTTCTCAAACGTACTTGAAGAACTGCACTTTTTAAGTCAAATACACGTTAGAATTTTAAAATATTGCAAATGGCGGGGAAAATAAATGATTTGCTCAAAAGGAATTAAAGTGGAAAGAGCTAAAAAAGGAACGTGATCCTTCGTTCGCCACGTAAATTGGAAAAACGATTTTTCTCAGACCTCATTGGCTAACAATGAATCAATAACGTCATGATTCTGCGGAAATCTTTAACACGTAACTAAGTTTGTACAACTGGAAGGTTTTAAACCATCGTGTAAATTTATTGCAATTTTTTAAATTTTGTGTCTATTTCAGAAGCAAAAACCTACTCGCAAAACGTACGAAGATTACCATACTGGCCCGCTTATTTCGCAAAATCTCGACAGGACAACGTTTGCCTGTCCGGGACCTCGTTCGGAATTCTCATGGGCGCATCCATCTTGTCCATTCTGGCCACACTCATGTTTACAACGATATACTGCATTCGAAACCGGATGATAACGAAATAGGTAATATTTTTTTATTTACGTATTATCGCCACAAAAAAGCAATTGCCACGAAACACAGAATATAAACTTTTCACGAAGTTTTAGACTTTTATTTTATTATAGTTTTGTTATATTATGTTTTAGGTACTCCTATCAACTAGGATATCTTCATTTGTATGCAGAACACTCCCGAAATTGCCAAATTTGGTGCTCTTGAAATTTATGATTGGAATTTTTTCTATCTTGTGCAAAAATTGCATTGAGAAGTTTAAAGTTTGAGTATGAAAAAAAAATTCGACAGTCATTTGTATTTTTTACACAAAGATTCCGATATTTTAGACGAAGGAACTTTATCAAGTGTAAACATAGACCATATTTATAAAATTTTTACGAGACTTTTGTGTTATTCGATATGAATAGCTGCTTTGTTTTTTTTATATTACAATTAATGTTTAATCGAACCGTCTGTTATACATATCAGCTTTTTATAATCTAAATGATTAGGAACTTTATTAACGAAGTTACAATTATAATTTTTATCGGGAATATATTGTTTGTGTACATTATGTTTCATGCAAATAATGTATATTTTCCAATTAGAAATCTACGTATTTCATGTACATTTGGGTTGTAGTGATACTGGTTTAAGCTGTTTTATACATTACATTTTGTTAATGATCTGTGTTTTAACATTCCAATATTTGCTTTTACGGCTGTTTCAATACGTGTCTTCAATTTATTAATGTGTACTATATTTTATTTTAATTAAATATGTTTTAAGCTTGCCAATTTATATTGTGTTATATTGTAGCAAAAATAAAGTAATTTTTAATTCAGACATGCTATTTGTATGCAATTTTTAGGTTTGTCGCTTTAAAAAAGGACGTAAGCTTATAATACAAATACATCAAAATGAATGTACCATGCACAGGAAAATTTTGAATTAGGTGTCCCGTCGCAAAAAAAATCACCCAATTAATGACTGTTACTTATTCGTTCTAATATAAGAATGTTAAAAACAATAAAAAATCACTTTGGGTTAATAACAAACTGCAATGTTTAAATTTTAAACAAAAAAATGCTTAAATTTTCAAATAAATGTTTTATTATTTTTAATATTTTCAGTTTCGAAAATATTATAAATACATTTAGGAGGAAGTTTATTTTGTGTTGAGACCGCCGACCCAATTGTTATTATGCTAGGTAGGTCCATTACCAGGTAAAAACCAAAGGAATAAATTAACCCGTTCCCGTGATGGCCTTTTCCCTCGTTACAACCGCGAAACCTTCGTACGACAAAGGTGAAACCTTCGTTTCACGGTGATGGTATTTTCGTATGACAAATGTCGTGCGTAAACCTTACCACGGTAAGCTCTACGCATGACCTAAGTCGTACTTCCGTTATACATGATTTTTTGTGCGCTAATAGTGCCCAGTGAGCGAGCAAATTGAAGTAGGGAAAGTTGTACGGTAGCAATATGCAAATTTTTGCAACATAAAATATTCCACCTAATACACTGTAATCTGTGAGAAAAATCTGCATATTGCTACCGTACAGCTTTAACCATTTCAATTTGCTCGCTCACTGGGGACTATTCGCGCCCAAAAATTACGTATGACAGAAGTACGACTTAGGTCATACGAAGTTTTTAGTGTTGTAACCGAGGAGAAGGCAATAACAGGAACGGGTTAATCCCAGAACATCACTATATTGCTCATTAAAGAAACAAAATACTATCTTGGGTTTTAAAACTATTCGAATATTACACTCGAAAATTGTAACTGCTTTTCAGGGCAAAATATTAATTGCACAACGTCTTTGCGGTGATTATTATATTATTTTGCTGGCGGAATTTTTCAATTTTCGTCAAGTACCCAATGTAGGAACACCTAAACATAATTTGTGGTTTTAGGAAATATACAAAAATTAGTCAACTAAAAAACTGATCATTTGATTAAAAAATGATAATTTGTAAAAAATTGGTAAAATAAGCTATTTTAAGATTAATGGAAAACAAAAAAAAGTTTATTATAAAACTTTTTTTTTTGATTTTTTCTCAACAAAACAATAAAAATTTTTAAAAAAAATTTATTGTTTTGTTGTGGAAATTTATTTTAATATTTGACGTTCTCGAGGTCAACTTGGTTTAATTTGCCTATGAATCAGAGGCTATACAGAAAGAAAACAGCGGGGCTTCATATAAAACTTTTTTTGTTATATAATAATGTAGTTGAAGAAAATGATATTGATTTTATTTATACACAATCAAAATGGTGCTATGTTTTGTTATATAATATTAAAAATTGTACATTTTCTAAGAATTTTTAGCTACTCTATGTATATGGTGTTCAGTTTAGTATCACATTCACACTAATAAAAGCAAATTGTAAATTTTATAATATGTTTTTCAAGATAAAATTAATACAATATTAAACTAAGATTTATAAAAAAAAATTAAAACACTCGTTAACGAGTAATACGATAAGGTTCAAACAATAAGTTTATGAATGTTCGCGTGATATCCTCGTGCTATTTTTCTGATTACCTAAATCCATAATTACCGGAATTTTTCAGTTTAAATTTCAATAATAATTACATAACATCACAATATTTTAATTACAACTCACGCGAAAGTTTTAAATTATAAGAAATTAAAAAAAATAAAATTTAGAATTTACACGTATTTCGTTAAAAACTTAACCTAAAAATGGTGTGCATGCTTACATAACACAAAAATAATGTTCAAACTTCTTAATCAAAGTTAAACGGATGAGAGTGGCCTATTCTTGGAGAATATAAATCTTATTGTTGCGAGTAAGATAAAAATTTAAATGTTTATGTACTGCATTAATGCCTTCAGGTATTAATATCCGTCTTTAGTATTAGATCTAATGTTTTAAAAAATGTTTTAAGCTTCATCCATTCGTTTTTGTTTGGTAACGAAGTGATAAAAATATCTGTCGATAAAAAACTACTTTATCGTTTATTTTGATTTGTATAGATACAGTTTATAAGACTTGTTGAGACTCTAAGAGTTAGAACGCTGTGTTTTTCGCTGTGTTTTTTTGGTTTTTAAGTTTTTTATTCGCGTTTGAATGCGTTCAGAATCTATCTTTAATCGACTATTTTTTCTTCCAAATGACATATTAAGAAAATAAAAATGATAATAAGATAATTTGGAGAGGTCCAGCACTGAAAATATTGTTCTCTTAAAGGTGCAGTACCAAGTCAAAATTTTTGTCTTCAATTGTGATTAGTTTTTTTGTGAACACCTTACCCCTGCCCTCAATAGGACGCAAAAAGTTTTTCATCAAAATATCTCTCGTGGTTCAGGAGTGATGACCCTTCAAAAATTGCGTTTTTCGACAATTGAGTAGTTGAAAAATTGCTCAATGGGTATAACGATTCAAATTACAAAAAATGCATTTAAAAAAGCGGCTACTTTCTACTTTAGTTTGATACCTTGATCGTTAAGATTGGTACAGTATTTGTTGAGATATTGCGTTTCCCGTAGAAAAACCCGCGATTTTTATTGCTAAAAACACCAAACGACGGCAATGATTGATTAAGTTTGCCCAATATTTTTGCGGTCACTTTGTATTTTTAGCAAAAAATCGCAGGTTTTTTGTGCGGAAAACGAAATATCTCGACAAATACTGAACCAATCTTACCAATCAAGGCATCAAATTAAAATAGAAAGTATCCGGTTTCTTTCAGTGAATATTTTAGAATTTAAATTTTAATACATATTGAACAATCTTTCAAGTACAGAATTGTCGAAAAACGCCATTTTTGAAGGGTCATATCTCCTGAACCACTGGAGATATTTTGATAAAAAAATTTTTGTGGGCTATTAAGGGCAGAAGTAAGCTTTTTACAAAAAAATAATGAAAATAGAAGACAAAAAGTTTGACTAGGTACCGCACCTTTAAACGAGAAAAATTAGGTCGGAAAAATTATTAAAAAGTAGTGGGTTAACGAATAACAGTGGGAGTCACAGCAGAATTATTTACTTTTTATTGCATTTTCCACAGGTTTTCGCCATAAATAACCAACCAATGGGAAAAATAAAAATGTACACGAAGTGATAGCGAAGCGTTTTACCATCAAAATAATATTTATTTACATCAATTCGTTTTTTCCAAATTATAATCATACCCAAAACATATATATGACAAAACGCTTGGGTTTTATAAAAAATATATTAATAAAAAAGACTAATAAGTTTAAAGATTGCAAGTTGAACTCGTTTGATTTTATGTTTTATAAACGTAATTTCATCAAACAAGAAGCAACCGCCAGGATAGACCCGTCTTTCGGTACAAAGTAGTGGGCAGATAATTAAAACCGAAACAGGAAATTTAAATTTATTGGAATATAAAACTACCTAGTAGCTAATATAGTTAGCATATATTTTACAGATCTATGTATTATTATCTCAACACAGACGAAAGAACCGCTTTAATTGTTTTATTTTCATGTTAAATATCATTAAAGGAGCCTAATCTATCACATTTTCTTCAGATTCACTACTATCCGATTTGTATTCTTCTGGTGTTGTTGATGCACAGCAAAAACTATAATATTCCCTCATCGTGCAGGACTTTCGACAACAAGACATAATTGATTTGCCCTTTCTGAAAAAATGCCGTGTTAAATCAATAAATCGATTTATTTAATTAATTATTCATGTTTTTAACGTAGATAATGTAAGTATACGCTGTGGCTCCTAGCACCAAAAAGATATAATATTACCGAAAAATGCACAACTCTTATATAAAACATTAAGTCAGAATAGGCGATTATAATGAGCCTATCTATTTAAATGGCACCCTCCATAATAATGACATAATTTCAATTCATACTCATAAGTTTACTGTACAACATGAAAACTCATGCGGCCCGGGCAGTATTACATTTTGTGAGTATATATGCATTGAAATGAAATTAATAATTGCTAAAGGTACCTTGCACTGGAACTGGGTTAATACATGAAGTATGCAATATACATAAAAGTGTTACCATAATGGATAATTACCGTATCTCCTACTTATCTTTCGTAGTATGCAATACTAAGTATACGTAACTGAACGAAGAA
>JASAMX010012659.1:0-22867 GCA_030248175.1 Microlaimidae sp. YZB2_3
ATATATACAAAAATTTCCCGTGTTTAGTCAGCCCCTTTCTTCTGGAGGCCCCCGGCCATGGTAGAGGGACGAAGGATACAAAAGTAATAGAGCTTAAGCTTAGCAAGGTGAATTTTTTGACAGGCAGTATAACCTATTAACCGCAGCAAAAAGCGTCTCATAACGCCTCCCTTGCGGTGCGGTTTGCAACCCTCTCCACCCATACATGGGCACGGGGGTTGGGGGGGTTAACCCCCCCCCCCCAAATTCTGGCAGAAAGTGGGATTTAACCCCCCCCCCCCACTCCGAAGAGGGGTGGTAGAAAAAGTTAACCCCCCCCAATTAGGGAAAAATGAAGAAAAAAAATGTCTTTAAAAGGACTTCTAACTGCCTCCAAACTTAAGTTTTGAGGTCAAAATGAATGTTTTAAGCAATAAAAAGCTCAAAAATGCAATAAAAAGGGCTTTTTGACCTAAAATTAGTGTTTTTAACCTATTTTTCCTTCAAAATCGAAAAACGATATGGGTAAAATGCACTCCAGAAAAAAAAACGATATGGGTATTTTGCGTTTCTCGAATTTTAACCCCCGCCCCCCCTAATTTGGGGTTTAACCCCACTCCGGACCAACTTGCCCATGTATGTCTCCACCCCATCTTAAAAAGAAAAAGATAAACATAAGATTGACATACCTCAATACTGAAATATCCCCTGTCCACGTAATCACCCAGAAAAAGGTATTTGGTAGAGGCTGGAGGACCGCCGACTTCGAACAGCTTCATCAGGTCATAAAACTGTCCGTGGATATCACCGCACACTAAAAATTATAATATTATATTTTCACACGCATATTTTACACTGCAATTTGATCAATCTTAATTAAAGAAATAACTTAATTAAATTAACCACTGTAATTTTCGGTCACCACTTGCTGAACACGGGCAAAATTTTTTTGGCTGGATATTTTTAACACTCTAATCACACTAACATGAACATTTTATAGTAATTATATAACTCCCAAATTTTTAAATTTCCTACTCAGTCTGACATTTTGAGTTAGCGGGGGGGAGGGAGTGTAGGAAACAGCTCTTAAAGGTGAGGTGCGGAGTCAAACTTTTTGTTTTCGATTTTGATAATTTTTTGTAAAAACCTTACCCCAACTTACCCCTATAGCCCACAAAATTTTTTTCAACAAAATATCTCCAGTGGTTCAGGTGTTATGACATGACCACCCAAAAATGGTGTCTTTCGACAATTCTGTACGTGAAAGATTGCTCAATGAATATAACGATTTGCGTTAAAAATTATGCAATAAAAGAAAGCGGCTACTTTCTACTTTAATTTGATACCTTGATCGTTAAGATTGGCGCAGTATTTGTCGAAATATTGCGTTTTCCGTACAAAAAACCACCATTGGGCAAACTTCACAAAATCACTGACGTCGTTTGGGTTGGGCAAACCTTTCTTACTTTCACTTCGTGTTTTTAGCGAAAAATTCAAGTGTTTTTTGTACGAGAAACGCAGTATCTCGACAAATACTGAACCAATCTTAACGATCAAGGTATCAAATTAAAGTCGAAAGTATCCGCTTTCTTTGAATGCATAATTTATGACTTAAGTCGTTATACTCATTGAGCAATTTTTCACGTACAGAATTGTCACATAACGCCATTTTTGGAGGGTCATAACTCCTGAATCAAAGGAGATATTTTTTTGAAAAAATTTTTGTGGGCTATTGAGGGCAGGGGTCAGGTTTTCACAAAAAATTATCAAAATCGAGGAGAAAAAGTTTGACTCCTCACCGAACTTTTAACAATAGGTGGGCATGGCCAGAAGGAGGGAGCTTGCGGGAGGTTTAACCGTTAAGCTTAGCCCCCCTTCAAAAAAAGATCCCGATTACTGCCGACAACCCCCCTAAAATTTGGGAATACTTGGGACACCTCCCTAAAATTTGGGGGCTCCTTGTACTAAAAACGCTAAAAATGGGTTATTTGAGGTATAAAAAGACCCCTCCCAAGTTTCAAGGGTCGGGTATACTCCCCCAAATCCGAAAGACTTTTAACTGCCTGCAATCTTATGTTTTGAGGTCAAAATGAGTGTTTTAAACAATAAAAAGCTGGAAAATGCAATAAAAAGAGCTTTTTAACCTAAAATTAGCGTTTCTTTTACCGATTTTTCCTTTAAAATCGAAAAACGATGGGTAAAATTCACTCCAGAAAAAAAACAGGATATACGTAAACATAGATAAACAAGAGGGAGGGGGTAGGGTATAGGCATAGGTGGGCAGGGGGGGGGGGGGTTGGGGGGGTTTATACCCCCCAAAATTTCGAATATTGCTGACACCCCCCCTAAATTTAGGGTACCCGGGGACACCCCCCCCCCCCAAATTCGCCTCCCGGAGAAAAATTTTTAAGTGTTATAAAACGACTAAAAAAAATTTTCCGCGCTTCGCGCGGAGAGTTAATTGTTAATTGGCGATTTATCTTAGTTTTTCGATTACAAATCGATTATCCCGTTCAGTAGTTAAGGTATACGGTTTAATAAAACTACTATAAACACTATTATCCTTTAATTAACGTTTTAAACACATGTTTTAAATGTGTAGGTTGGTATAACAAACCTTAAATTTTGTAATAAGTATCATTTGGAAGTAAAATTTCAAGTGTATTTTAGCGCCTTCAATTAAAAATTTTCTCCCCCGGGGAGCATTCTGCCCCCGGACCCCCACCCCCCTGACAAGGGGCTCCGCCCCTTGGCCTCGCTGGGGGGCTCTTGCCCCCCAGGCCCCCCGTTTCTGGGGGGGAGGTTGCCGCCCCCCGACCCCCCCTTCGGGGTTAGTAGGGCCCCCAGACCACCCCCCCAAAATGAAATCCTGGGCACGCCACTGCAAAAGGGGGGGTCTGTTTTACCACAAATTTTTCCCTTTGCCGACCTAAAAAAGGTGTCTAGACCCCCCTGGCTACACCCATGTATGTATATAATCTTTAATTAAATATAAAATTATGGATTAAAAAGTTTGTGATACTTGACTTTATAATCAAGACAATAATATTATTATTCTATTATTACGTAATTATTAAAAAACTATGATTTCTATTGAATTATAAGAATATATAAACACATTATTAATAAAAGAATTAAAAAAATTACAATTTGTAAGTTGCAATGTCTTATTTCAATTTTACACAGTTTTAAAGCATTTATAAGCTTGTTTTACGTTTTTTACGCGTTTTAAGCCCATTTTAAGGCAGCGCGGAAATATTGGGTACACCCCCCCCTCAAAATTTGGGTCTTGCCGGACACCCCCCCTAAAATTTGACCCCCTTCCAAAATCCAAGAGGCTGCCCACCTATGGGTATAGGGTACACCCATTAGTGGCGTGCCCAGAATTTCATTTAGGGGGGGGGCGGTCTGGGGGGTACATACTAACCCTGAAGTGGGGTGTGGGGGGCGGCAGCCATAGGTGTTTTTGGGGGGGACAGAGGGGTGCACCCCCCTAGAGCCAAAATTTTGGACCCCCCCTAGAAAAAATTCAGGGCCCCCCTCCCCCCAAAGCTCGAGAGCGGTCCGGCCTGACCCCCCCTAGCGAGGCTGACCCTCCTCCCGACCAATTTGGAAGTATATTTTTTATTCACTGTCAAAAACACGGGTTTTTAGTTAAAAACAGTGTTCAAATACACTTTTAGGCCTAAATAGCCTGTTTTAATACATAAAATTCAATATTAGACCTAAAAACACTTAAATTATTGAGTTAAAAAAATTTTGCTAAAAAATTGGACCCCCCTGACCCCCCCTAAATTTGAAATCTCGCACCCGGGGTCGACCCCCCTAAAAAGCCAGGGGGGTCCGGACCCCCCCCCAAAAAAAAAAAATTTTGGCCTTCCACCCGGGGGTGGACCCCCCTAGCGGACCCGACCAAAAACACCTATGGCGGCAGCCCCCCAGTAATGAGGGGTCTGGGGGCGAGAGCCCCCCAGCGGGGTCAAGGGGCAGAGCAGAGCCCCTTGTCAGGGGGGTTGGGGGGGCAGAATGCCCCCCGGGGGAGAAAATTTTTAATTTAAGGCGCTAAAATACACTAGAAATTTTAATTCCAGATGATGTTTATTACAAAATTTAAGGTTTTTTTATCCCTTTACATTTAAAACAGGTGTTTAAAACGTTAATAAAAGGTTAATAATGTTTAATTAATGTTTGTTGAATAATTGGATTGGAGAAAAAATGAAGTATATGACATAAACAAGGTAATAAACACTCCGCGCGAAGCGCGGAAAATTTTTTTAGTCCTTTTATAACGCTTAAAAATTTTTCTCCGGGAGACGAATTTGGGGGGGGGTGTCCCCGGGTACCCCAAATTTAAGAGGGGGGTGTCAGCAAAATCCTAAATTTTTGGGTATAACCCCCACCCTGCCGACCTATGGTCAGCACCTTGCGCCTCTGTGGCAAGTGAGAGATCGTTTAAAGTGGTTCAATTGATTTCAGAAGGTGGCAGAGCATCCTTAAAGCCAGAGAATGTAAAAAAGCTAGTATTTTTGAAATACAACTTCAGACCTGTGCACTGCCCCCCGGGTTTAAACGGGGGGGGGGCAATTCCAAAACGGGGGGGCAACTTTTTTGAAACGGGGGGGTGGCAATAAAACGGGGGGGGCAAGCAGGGGGGAAAGAAAAAAAAAAGAGAAAAAAGGGAGGAAAAAAAGAGAAAAAAAGAAGGGAAAAAAGAAAAAAAGGGACAAAAAAAAAACGAAAATAAGGTAAAAATAGGTCTGAAATGGTTTAAAATACATTGAAATAGGCTAAAAACTGCAAAAAAATTGCGATGATGGCGTCATCATAGGTCAAAAACGGCGTCATAATTTTAGGGTACTTTTTCATTTTTTGGCGGGGGAGGGGCAATAAAACGGGGGGGGAAAGGGCATTTCCAGACCGTGCACAGGTCTGCAACTTAAAATCTTTGAATTACAAAGTTTGAATATTATTAGTTGTCTTCAAGACTGAATATGCTTTTATTGGCTTCTGTTACATTGATTATTATTAGCTTTTTGTTGTTTCATTAATGCTATTTTGTTTTGTTGGCATATTTCATTGTTTCCATTATTTTGCCTTGATTTTAGTAAATTTGCAATTAGCTATTTTGGTTAAAGTTTTGTTTATAGGTGTTGAAACCTCTTCAAAATGATATATTATAAATTATATCTACATATATGTATCAAATATATACATATTAAATTATTACTATGATCCGGTCTGGTCCGGTCCGGGCCAGACTTTTTTGAAAGTCCGGTCCGGTCCAGCCGGACCAAAAAATCCCGGTCCGGTCGGGCCCTAAACCAAACCCGATAATCCTCCTCTCTCTAGATGTCCAACTGGCATAACCCGAGTCGACCCTGTTTAGAAAGCTTTCTAGAAAGGGGAGGGCACGAAACGGAACCCTTCCTAGCTTTCAAAGGGCCGTTCACCCTGCGTAGCATCCTCTCGCCTTAGTTTCTTGGCATAGGTGGCCAGCCTCCCGGATTTTGGGGGGGGGCGTATACCCGACCCTCAAAATTTGGGGTGGGGGGTGTCCAAAAATTTTTTTTGGCGTATACCTCAAATACTCCATTTTTAGCGTTTTTAGTACTGCGTGGGACCCCTCAAATTTTAGGGGGGGGTGTCCGGGGTACCCCCAAATTTTAGAGGGGGGGTGTCGGTCAGCTATAGTCGGGATTTTCGGGGAGTATAACCCCCAGTACTGTGCCCAGGGGGGGCGGCCCCCCCTGAAATCCGGCGAAGCGAATTTTTTTGTGAGGGGGGAGAGCCTTACGTTTTTTGAATTTTGGGAGAGAAAATTTTTTTTCTTAAATATTAATACAAAAATTTTGCTGATGCCTTCCAAAAGCATATTATTAGTCAAAAAACCAAATTTTACCCGCTTCGCGCGTAGCTTAAATTGACAATTTATCTTAGTTTTTCAATTTCAAATCTATTTTGCTGCTCAATAGTTAAGGCATACATGTTAAAAATAAAACTATTATAAACACTATTAACGTTTTAAACAAATGTTTTAAATGTATAGGGATAAAAAATCTAAAATTTTGTTTTAATTATCATCTGGAACTAAAATTTCTAGTGTATATTAGCGCCTTAAATTAAAAATGTTTCCCCCGGGGGCATTCTGCCCCCCGAAACCCCTTGACAAGGGGCTCTACCCCTTGACAAGGGGCTCTGCCCCTTGACCTCGCTAAGGGGCTCTCACCCCCCAAACCCCCCATATCCCGCCCGTCCCGGACGCCGAAGGCTGAAACCTACCCCAAAAATGACAGGGGAGTGACTTTGTTTTCACTCAGGAAGTTAATGTTTCATATTCATTCCTAGCGGATAGTTTTAGTGCGCGGTTACAGGGTTCGTTTACTCACAACCCATTAAGGTATATAAGAAATAAACCAAGGCCAGCCTATGGTTATAGGAGCTTTGACTCATTTTACGGTGTGTAAGAGGGGTTAAGTTAGCTTTGCTTAGCTTAGGTTTTGATTAGGCTTAGGTTTAGCATAAATTAGGGGTCCCTCTTAGTCACTAGTCTTATCAACGCTTAAAACTAGGGTACGGTATGAGTATACGGTATTGAGGAATACCCCTCGTTGAAATTTTTGGTAGTACCATACCCCCCTTACCCAAAATCCAGGAGCTTGCCCACCTAAGCTGCTTAATCGCCATTTAATTTTTTATCTGTCATTTGTTTATTTGTCCACTAAGAGTGGAAACTGAATGTATCGATTCACTAATCATTGTAGTATGTAGGATGGTTTTGCTGTGTGGCGTATACAATCAAGGGCCTCATGATGTCGGCCACATCTTCAATCGCCCCCAACATCCAGCTCTTTCAGACTTAGATTTCTGGGAATGACCAACAGAAGTGGCAACATTCCTGGACACTATGGTCTAGTAATAACAACAACAACACCCAACACGTATATTTTATGCATAAAACATATACATACCGGTGACGGGGGCTTCAATGTCAAGCATTGTTTTCTCTTGTTTGAGCAAGGCAGTTCCCTCGTTGATGATGCGGAGGGCAACCTGTTCGTCGATCCGCCCCTCCTTCACGAAGTGCTCCTTCAAGACCTCTGGACGGGGTTTGTTGGTGCGACGCTCGTACACCTCCTCCATACCCAGTCGACTGCTGGGAGGAAGCGGGACGCCTGCAAATATAACCAGATTAATACTAAAATTAAATTATTTAAATTTATTATTATGTTATTTGTGTCATGCCATGTTCTCTATTCAAAAACATTGTGAAATGCATGTCTGTCTGTCAATTAACTGTACAGAAAAATAAGTTTGGTAGGTACCAAATTTGTATCAACCAGGCAAAAACGATGGTGGATATAAATCTATATGCACTCCGTAAGGTAATTAACTATTGTTGATTTCAAAATGATAGAGACAAGTCCAAAGTTGTTTTGAGTTTGGGATGTTATAATTTACGAGAGACAGGAACACATCTTTAACACAATTTTTTTCTGAACTCTTTTAAATTTTACTATATGCATTTTGAAGGAAAAATATCTAAAAGACCTGTTCAGAAATTTGTATTTTAACCCTAAAAATTTAAAAGGCTTTTTTGAGTTGGGGCAGTGCATACTTAAAATGAAAATGATTGAAATAGGATTTTAATTTTCCCAAAGTTTTTTTTTGTATTTTTATCTGTTAAACTGTAGGAAGCATCAGAAAACCTAATTGAGTTCCTTCCTATTTCAATAAAATTCCATAAAAATGAAACTCCCATGAGATATGGACTTTCATTATTTTTTGCTAACACCAGCTCTTAGTTTTGTCGCTCAATGAAACCTGATAATTTGCTTTTGCTATTGATTTAGTATTAGTCAGCCTGTTAGGTACTGGGTAGGGATGTACTGTGCACGGATGACATTTTTTAAATTGCTCGGATGCGGATTTTGAAAAAAATTCCGCGGATGTGGATTTCTATGCATTCTTATATAACAATGTGTGTGTTTATGTCATTCATATCGTTTTTTTCTAGTGCATTTACCAATATCATTTTTAAACCTATACGCGGTCTGGAAATACCCCCTCCGGAATATTAGTGGGTCCGCCCTCCCTCGTTTCATTGCCCCCGCGCCCCGCCCATAGGTGAGAAAAAAGGGGTGAAGTGGAGGGTGGTGTCCACCCCTTTAGCCTCCAAATTTGGCCCCACAGACGAAAAGCTAGCCCCTCCCCTCCCCCAAGTTTCCGAATTTTTTTACCCTTGATCTGACCCCATCCCCTATTGAGAAAATTTTAGGTGATTTCTTATACTAAATTTTCTTCCAAAAACCTGAATTTTTAACACAAATTCAGGTTTTTACACTCTTCTTAAACCAGAATATCGCTTTTTATTCAAAAAAATGTAGCATTATCCAATAAAAAAATTATTAAAGTTATTATGGTTTAAAAATATTTTTTGCTTTGGACACCGGACCCCACCAGAACCTTCCTCCAGATTTCAAAATTTTACATCCCGGGTAGACCCCCTCCCCTAAAAAGCTAGGGGGTCCGGGCCCCCTACTAGAATTCAAAATGCGATTTACCCCGGGTAACCACCCCCCTAGTTGCCAGGACCGTGCTCACCTATGCCTCCGCTCAAAAATGAAAAAAAAAGTAAGTAGGTACCCAAAAATTGGCGACATTTTTGACCTATTATGACACCATCATCGCGAAATTTTTGCAGTTTTATTTAGCCTGTTTCAGTGCATTTTAAGCTTTTTAGACCTATTTTTATTTAAATTTCACTTTTTTGTCCCTTTCTTCCTTTCTCCTCTACTTACTTGCCCCCCAGACCTGTGCACGGCCTCCCGGAGTTTTATTGGGGGGGGGGGGCAATTCCAAAATGGGAGAGGCACGGGGGCAACTTTTTTGAAACGGGGGGGAATAAAACGGGGAGGGGGCCATAGATGAACAAGGGGGGAGGTAGGGTGGGGTCCACCCCCCTAGCCTTGAAATTTTGCCCCCCCCCCCCCCAAATTTTCTACCCCCTGACCCCCCTCTAGATTTTAAAATCTGACCCCCCCCCTCCCATCTCGAGAAAATTTTAAGTACTTTTTTGTGCTAAATTTTACTGCAAAAACGTGAATTTTTAACACAAATTCATGTTTTTACACCCCTTTTATACCTAAATATTGCTTTTTATTCAATAAAATGTAATATTATCTTATAAAACAACTATTATTAAATATTTAATGGTTTAAAAGTATTTTGTTTCGAAAATCGGACCCCACCTGACCGCTGACCCCCCTCTAGGTTTTGAAATTTTCCACCCCGGGTCTACCCCCCTTAGAAAGCTAGGGGGGTTCGACCCCCTCCTAGATTTTGAAATTTCATTTACCCGGGGTAAACACCCCCCTAGCTTTTTGACCTGTTCATCTATGGGGGGAGCAAGCAGGGGAGAGAAGAAAAAAAAAAGAAAAAAACGAAGGAAAAAGAAAAAAAGGACAAAATAGGGAAAATTTAAGTAAAAATAGGTCTAAAATGGCTTAAAAAACATTGAAATAGGCTAAAAACTGCAAAAAATTAGCGATCATGGCGTCATAAAAGGTCAAAATAATAGGTACTTTTTCATTTTTGGGGTGGGGGGGGCAATAAAACGGGCAAATTCTCTAATAAAGCAAGGACGGGGGGCATTTCCACACCGTCCACAGATCTGCCCCCTCCCCTATTTCAAAAAATTGCTCCCCTCCCCCTCCCCATAAAAATCAAGCGGGAGGAGCGCGGGAAGCAGTGCAAAGGTTTGGATATTGTAAATTAAAAAAAAATAAACAACGCTAATTTTAAGTAAAAAAAGCGTTTTTAGGTAATTTTTGAGCATTTCACTGCTAAAAAATTATTAAGAAGACTTCAAAACTTTAGTTTAGATTAGAAGGGGTAAAAAATCTATGATTAAATAGGAAGAAGTAGAAGTAAAAATAAGCAATAAAAAAATTCGCGGGTCGCAGGTGCAAATTTGAATTGAAACAAGACACGATGATATATACATCCCAAATTTTTTTTATTTTCTAGTTCTTTTGGCATATTGCCAAAAATTAGGCTGCTATTCTTGTTTAAAAGGATTTTTTTTGATTTTCAAAATGATTTAAAAGGCTATTTATTTGTTGAAAGAGAAGAGGTTATTGGAAAAATATATAAATAAACAATCAATAACAAAACGAAGGCTTAGCAACCACCATTATATTTGTGTAAAACATTAAGACGGGGATCATAATAACTGACGTAATAGTAAATTGCATTATAATAATATTAAATTATATACATTAATATGTTTTTACAATCCAAACGACCGTTTCGTTTTAAATATATAATCATATCTGTCTGTACCTATGGGTACACATGTAGACAAAAAAAGAAATATACTATAGCTATTCAGCAACCATGGGCGTAGCCAGGGGGGTCTAGACCATAGGTCACCGAAGGGGGGGGGTGGGGGGGGTCGCCCCCCCCCCCCCTCTCGGCCTCTGGACCTTCCCCCCTAAGGGCCCCATTTGACCCCTCCCCCCCATCGAGCCCCTGAACCCCCTGACCCCCCCCCTAAGGCCCCATTTTTGACCGCCCCCCCCCCCCAACAGACAATCCCAAAAAATGCTTTAAAAAAATGGTCGAATTTCGTCAAAAAATTGTCAATTTTGGTCAAAATAGTAAAGAACACAAGTACCCCCGGGTGCTTTTTTTCAAAAAAACACCCCGGGGCCGGGGTGTGACCCCCCCCCCTGGAGGTCAAAAACCTCCACACCCCGGGGTGTGGACCTCGCCCCCTGAGCCGTCGAAGGTCGGTGACCTATGGTCTAGACCCCCCTTTTGGGTCGGGAAAGGGAAAAATTTGGGGTACGACCCCCCTTTTGGGTCGCCAAAGATAAAAATTTGGGGGTTTAGAACGGGCATTTTTTAAAAATTTTCTCGCGCTTCGCTCCGCTCAGCGCTCGATTGATTATATAGTCTCCACCCACTTCCAAATTTGTGTTACTTTGTTTTGTAAACTTAGTATGACCACGCTGGACCCACCCAGTTCTTAATGTTTTAATTGTTCTCCACTTCCAAATATGTGTTACTTTGTTTTGTAATCTTAATACCACCACGCTAGACCCCCTTTAGATTGTTATATAGTGGTATTAAAAATTTAAAGGTTAGGAGAAGTAATTTTAAAAACATTTTCTCGCACTCAGCATTGCTCAGCTGTAATTCAATGTACTCATTTTTATGTTTTTAGGTTTTTACTTCTAGGTTTTTAATGTTTTTAAATTCGAAAATTTTAAGATATCAAATTGTTTGTAAAAAATTTCTTCTTTGTTTTATGGACTTATTCTTATTGAATAATAGGAAAATAATGAAGTATGTGACATAAACAAGGCAATAAACACTCCGCGAGAAGCGCGGAAAATTTTTTCAGCCCTTTTATAACGTTTAGAATTTGGACCCCCCTGGACCCCCCCCTCCCCTTTCCGAAATCCTGGCTACGCCCATGTCAGCAATTGAAGCAAAAAAAACGTTTACTAAAAATTTGGTAAATGCAAAATTAATACTATGTTTTATGCAAATTTAATTTTTTACCAACTGGGGAAAAATGAAAAAAAGAAGGAAAAAAAAGAAAAAAAAGTCATAAAGAACAAAACATAAATGAACAGGGGCATAGGTCACCAAGGGGGGGGAGGGGGGGGGGGGGGGAGGGTCGGCCCCCCCCCTACGGCCTCTGAGACCTCTCCCCCCCCTAAGGCCTCTTTTTTGACCCCTCCCCCCATCGACCCCTTGAACCCCTGACCCCCCCCCCCCTCAGGCCCATTTTTGACCACCCCACCGCCGACACCCCATCCCAACAATAAAAAATGCTTAAAAATGGTCAAATTTCGTCAAATTGTAAATTCTCAATTTTAGTCAAAAAAATGCTAAAAACACCCCAAGCACCCCCGGGTGCTTTTTTTCAAAAAAAACACCCCGGGGTGGGACCCCCCCCCCCTGGAGGTCAAAAACCTCCACAGCCCGGGGTGTGGACCCCCCCCTGAGCCGTCGAAGGTCGGTGACCTATGAACAGGGGGGGTTAGCGGTTAGGGTGGGGTCCACTGTCCACTCCCTATAGCCTCAAAGTTTTGGCCCCTCCCCCTAGAAAAAAAATCCAGGGCTCCCTTCTCCCAAATTTTCGAATTTTGAACCCCTGACCCTCTTCTAGAATTTAAAATTAAACCCCCCCTCCTCCCTTGAGAAAATTTTAAGTAGGTATAATTTTTATACTAAATTTTCTTCCAAAAACAAGAATTTTTTACACAAACTCATGTTTTTACACCCTTTTTATACTATAATATATCGCTAAGTTGTATTATCTTATAAAAACACAATTATATATTAAACCTTTAGTGGTTTAAAAGTATTTTGCTTTGAACATTGGGCTCATAGGTGTTTTTGGTCGGGTCCGCTAGGGGGGTCCACGTCCACCCCCGGGTGGAAAGCCAAAATTTTTTTAGGGGAGGGGTCCAGACCCCCCTGGCTTTTTAGCGGGGGTCGACCCCGGGTGCGAAATTTCAAATTTAGGTGGGGTCAGGGGGTCCAATTTTTTAGCAAAATTTTTTTAACTCAATAATTTGTGTTTTTAGGTCTAATATTGAATTTTATGTATTAAAACAGCCTAATTAGGCCTAAAAAGTGTATTTAAACACTGTTTTTAACTAAAAAACCGTGTTTTTGACAGTACATAAAAATTATACTTAGAAATTGGTCGGGAGAGGGGGGAGGGGGGTCAGCCTCGCTAGGGGGGGGTCAGGCCGGACCGCTCTCGAGCTTTGGGGGGAGGGGGGCCCCTGAATTTTCTGAGGGGGGGGGGGCCCAAATTTTGGCTCTAGGGAGGGTGGACCCCCTCTGAAATGGGCTAAAGACCTTAAAACTTTCGCGATGATGGCGTCGTAATAGGTCAAAAATGGCGCCATAATTTTTACGTACGTTTTCATTTTTGGGCTGGGGAGCAAATTCTCAGTAAAAAAGGGGGGGCATTTTCAGACCGAGTACAGGTCTGCATACCCTCTTAAAAATCTCGAACTGCAGATACCCTTTCATAAAATTTGGGGGGTCCGGGTTCCAGTACTAAAAACGCTAATTTTGGGGTATTTGAAATATACCTACCATAGGTGAGAAAGAGGGGGCATGGTAGGGTCCAAATCCATAGTCCACTCTTTCCCTAGCCTCAAAATTTTGGGACCTTCTTAGACGAAAATCTCGAATGTTTGTCCCTGACTGACCCCCTCTGACTGACCCAAAAAAATTTGGGACACTCCCCCCCAAATTTCGGAGGTCGGGTATGTATACCCCCAAAAATCCTGGAGGCTGCCCACCTATGGTGGTAAGGTAACCAACCACCTTATGCTCACCTGTTTGGAATACATCGATGATATAAACCCCATGAAAATTCGAAAGGCTCCCACCATAGACTTACATAGGGGGAGGGTTGGGTTCACCCCCCTAGCTTCAAAATTTAACCCCCCTCTCTAGAAAAAATCTAGCCTCCCCCCCCACTCTTTCCCAAAATTTTGACAACCTACCCCCTCTGGAATTTTAAATCGACTCCCTCGCTTATATATGCTGCCCACGTATGAATCCACCCCCCCAACCTTCCTACCTATGGGGTGGACGGTGGACTTGCTCTACCTTCTTATATACCTATGGCAGTTTAAATTTAAACACTTTGCACTTATGTAAATCAGATGTCTGTCTGTCTAATATATTTTTAAATGCTAAAAGGTTTTATGAATAGATATTTTTATCATTGCATGACGTTGTTCCTGCTATTCTTGAATAATTGGAAGGCAAAAAAGCCAGAAAAAGTGTGTGAGAGAGAGGAGGAAAGTAAGAGGGTTGGGTTGAGTAGAAATAGGAAGGTGGGGAGGGGATGCAACCTCGGGCCAAAAGACGGAAAGAAGCCAAACTAGCCGACGGGGGAAAAGTGTCGAGAAGCTTGCCGCTGCTGTGTATATACGGCTCATTATATAAACCATATATATATGCATATATATATATACGCATATCATATACGTAGAGAGACTGGGGGAAGAGAGATGCGACAACATTATACTCGTGTATGCTTTCTGAATAAGTTTGCCCCTGCTTACACACACACACACACACTGACACACACAGGAGGACAGAGAGGTGCGCGAGCAGAACCGGGCTGAACCAATCGATAGGCGCTAGTAGAGAGCGACGCGGCGGCGTCGGCATGTGGCGGGCGCGGACAAATGGAAGGAAGTTTGAGACTTCCACGCCCCATTCCAAGGCCCATTACTCCGACCACTATTCACAGTTTGAGTCTGACTGAGAACGGAGGAATACAATGGGTTGGCCCTCCCCCGCCCCGCAACCGGCCCCGGCTCCCCCGAGGACGCCCCGGGACGGTCCCGTCGGAGTGATAGAGCCGCCTGTGATAAGGGATATGGCAGCAACGGGGAGAAGGAGAGCCCACTGTTCTTTAATGAGCCTGCTGACTTGGCGCGCTGATTAGTCCCTCCCTCATTTTAAATGAGCTACAACTGGCATAACACCCTTCCTCCTCTTTTTATTCTCCCCTTCTAAGAGCCCAATATTTAGGAAGCAATAAGCTCATTCAAAACATAAAAAATAGACTTGTAGTAACTTTATTAAAAAAGTAACATTCTTACACTATATACAATATATACTTACAGAGATGAACACGGTCAAAAAGCTAGGGGAAGGGTGTTTACCCCGGGTAAATGACATTTCAAAATCTAGGCAGGGGGGACCTAGGGGAAGTGTAACCCCCCTAGCTTTCTAGGGGGTCGACCCGGGGTGGAAGATTTTAAAACCTAGAGGGAGGTCAGGTGGGGTCCAATTTCCGAAACAAAATACTTTTAAACCATTAAATGTTTAATAATAGTTTGTTTATAAGATAATACTACATTTTATTGAATAAAAAGCGATATTTAGGTATAAAAAGGGTGTAAAAACTTGAATTCGTGTTAAAAATTCACGTTTATTTAATATAAAAAAGTACTTAAAACTTTCTCGAGAGGGGAAGGGAAGGGAGGGGAGTCAGATTTCAAAATCAAGAGAGGGCATAGGTGAGCACGGTCGGGGAAGCTAGGGGGGGTGGTTACCCGGGGTAAATCGAATTTTGAATTCTAGGAGGGGGGTCCCAGGGGGGTCCGGACCCCCCCCTAGCTTTTTAGGGGGGGTCGACCTGGGGTGCGAAATTTTGAAATCTAGAGGGGGGTCAGGTGGGGTCCGGTGTCCAAAGCAAAACAGTTTTAAACCATAATAACTTTAATAATTGTTCTTTTAATAAGATAATACTACATTTTATTGAATAAAAAGCGATATTCTGGTATAAAAAGGGTGTAAAAGCATGAATATGTGATGAAAATTCAGGTTTTTGGAAGAAAATTTAGTATAAAAAAGGTACCTAAAATTTTCCCGAAGGGGGAGAGGGGGGGTCAGATTTCAAAATCTAGAGGGGGGTCAGGGGTAAAAAATTCGGAAATTTGGGGGGAGGGGGGGCCCCTAGATTTTCGTCTAGGGGGGGGCAAATTTTAGAGGCTAGGGGGGGGGGTGGACCCCACCCTGCCCCCCCCGTTCTCACCGATGGAGGGGGGTCAGGGGTAAAAAATTTGAAAATTTGGGGGGAGGCCCCCAGGATTTTTTTCTAGGGGGCCCCCGGGGTCCCGAAATTTCGAGGCTAGGGGGGTCGACCCCACCCAACCCCCCCCCCTTTGTTCATCTATGTATACTTAATAAATCAGACCCCAGACCCCACTAGCGATGCTGACCCCCCTCCCCCCTCTCGACCAATTTGGAAGTATATTTTTTATTTACTGTCAAAAACACGGTTTTTTAGTTAAAAACAGTGTTTAAATACACTTTTTAGGCCTAAATAGGCGGTTTTAGTACATAAAATTCAATTTTAGACCTAAAAACACTTAAACTATTGAGTTAAAAAATTGGACCCCCTGACCCCCCTAGGCCTAAATAGGCGGTTTTAGTACATAAAATTCAATTTTAGACCTAAAAACACTTAAATTATTGAGTTAAAAAATTAGACCCCCTGACCCCCCTAAATTTGAAATCTCACATCCGGGGTCGACCCCCCCTAAAAAGCCAGGGGTCCCACCCAGCGGACCATAGATGGGAACGGTCGGGGAAGCTAGAGGGGTGGTTACCCGGGGTAAATCGAATTTTGAATTCTAGGAGGGGGTCCCAGGGGGGTCCGGACCCCCCTAGATTTTTAGGGGGGGTCGACCCTGGGTGCGAAATTTTGAAATCTAGAGAGGGGTCAGGTGGGGTCCGGTGTCCAAAGCAAAACAGTTTTAAACCATAATAACTTTAATAATTGTTCTTTTTATAAGATAATTCTACATTTTATTGAATAAAAAGCAATATTCTGGTATAAAAAAGGTGTAAAAGCATGAATATGTGATGAAAATTCACGTTTTTGTAAAAAAAAATTAGTTTAAAAAAGTACCAACAAATTTCGCGAGGGGTGAGGGGATCAAATTTTAAATTCTAGAGGGGGGTCAGGGGTAAAAATATCGGAAATTTGGGGGGGAGGGGGCCCCCTGGATTTTCGTCTAGGGGGGTCCCAAAATTTCGAGGCTAGGGGGGTGGACCCCCCCCCCTTTCTCATCTATGCAGCGGACCCGACCAAAACTATCTATGGGGGGTAGGGTGGGGTCCACCCCCTCTAGTCTCGAAATTTTGCCCCCCCCCCTCCAGAAAAAAATTCAGAGGGGCCAGGGGTTCGACCCCCCTAGGACCCCCCTAGATTTTGAAATGTCATTTACCCGGGGTAAACACCCCTCCCTAGCTTTTTGACCGTGTTCATCTATGGTGATTGGTTACCCGGGGTAAATCGAATTTTGAATTCTAGGAGGGGGGTCCGGGCCCCTAAACGCCGTTCCATACCCGCATCCGAGGCAATTTCTTTCTCACGGAAAGTGGTCTTCCATGATTGGTCAGCCAAGGAAAAGAAACTGAGATTAATTTTGCGTTCATAGGCTTTGAAATAAAGTGATTCAAACGTTAAACTTTAGAAAAAAGAACAAATTAGAGCGCATAAATATTTTTAATTTTTACCTTTACAGAAAATATACAAAAATTATTCAACTTTTACCCTTTAAAAAATTGAATTTTTGTTCAAAATTGAATAATCTTAATAATAATCTTAGTAATCTTAGTAATAGCATTATGCGAATATTAATAAAATAAAATAAAAATAAATCTGAAAATTAATTGTTAAAATATGGCATTTAATCTTTATTATTTAACCATTTTTACTGAACAATTTAACTGATTTTGTTGTTAAGTAGTCGATTTAAATCTACAAATCAACCAGGTCAGCTAGGTTTGATTTGCTGATAACAAATAAACACAATAAACATATAAAAATATAAGATTATAGTTTTAATAACAACAGTGAACAGTCCGATACGATACTGAATCAAATGGTAAAATCAAAAAGCAGCGAACGCACAATTAAACTTAGGTTTTTTTCTTAGCTGACCAATCAGAGAATACCTCGGAGAAGAGAGAGAAGGTTGCCTCGGATGCGGGTATGGAACGGCGTTTAGCCCCCGGGTCGACCCCCCATAAAGGCTAGGGGGCCCGGACGCTAAACGCTGTTCCACTTTTTAGGAATAAATAGGCTGTTTTAATATATAAAATTCAATATTAGACCTGAAAACACTTAAATTATTGATTTAAAAAAAAACTTTGTTAAAGAATCGGACCCCTCCCCCCCTCTAAATTTGAAATCTCGTACCCGAGATCGACCCCCCCCCAAAAAAAAAATTTTTTTTTGACCTTCCACCCGCGGTTAGACGCCCCTAGTGGACCTGACCAAAAACATCTATGGGGGCTGGGGGGTTATACTTATACCCAGGGACGTAGCCAGGGGGGGGCGGGGGGAGGGGCGGCCGCCCCCCCTCGAAACGGTCGGACAGGAGGAAAAATAAGGATAGTGGTTGGGCAGGGGGGGCGACCGCCCCCCCCCGAAATGGTCGCCAGATAGTAAAATTTGGGTTTTCAGAGGCTAAAAATTCAAATTTTCTAGCGCCTCGCTAATCGCTCGGCGCCAAACTTTAAAATAATTTTAGTACCCCAATGGACCCCCAAAAACCAAAAATTTGTTCCGCTTCGCTTTGCTCAGCGATCACTTTCTATAGTATACATGCACATATATCTCGTTATTTATGTTGCCTGATGCTAATGTTATTTCAAAGTTAGTACAATAATTTTTATAAGTAATAAGTACTACACAGAAAGCAAAACAAACAATCATATTGGTTGATTTATGTACCTCCCCCCTCCTAAATTTTCCTACCGCCTATAGCATTGGCTCGGATTTTTTTCATAGAGGTAGGTACCCTAGAAAACATGGAGCCGAGATGCTGCTCACGTGCTTTGGTTTACAATGTGGATTTAGCCAAGGGGTCTGAAACTAACGTCTCTAAATTCCTTTTTTGTAAAATCCAGGCTCTGCCAATGTGTGCTTATGTAATTTTTAACTAAGAAAACATGTTTTTACCGCTAAAAACATTAGATATAGGTTATTAGGCCAAAAACAGTGTATTATACAGCTTTAACTACGTTTATCCCTGCTTTTTTAACGTTTTCAAAAATTAAGGGGGCTCCGCCTCCCCCCCCCCCCCCAAAAATTTCGGGGGGGGGGGGGGGCCCCCCAAATTTTTTTTGTACTACAATCCGCCCCCCCCCCCAAATGAAACTCTGGCTACGTCCCTGCTTATACCCCCCGAAATACCCCGTACACCTCTTCTAAAATTTGGGGGGTCCCAGTACTAAAAACGCTAAAAATAGGGTATTTGAGGTATACACCCAATTTCAGCAGTCGGGTATACCATACCTTCCACCCCCCAAAATCCGGGAGGCTGCCCTAGTGCCCTCCTATAATCAGACAGAAGTAGGGGTGGAGAAAAGGTTAACATCCCAATCTTGAAAAAATGAAGAAAAAAATGTCCTTCAAAATGACTTTTAATTTACTCAAAACTTAAACGTTGAGGTGAAAATAAGTGTTTTAAGCAATAAAAAACTAAAAAATGCAATAAAAAGGCTTTTTGACCAAAAATTAGTATTTTTTTCAATTTTTTTTTAAATCAAAAAAACGATATGGGTAAAATGCGTTTCTCGGATTTTAATCCCTCTCTCTAATTCCGGGTCTAACGCCCCCTACTCCAGACCAACTTGCCCATGTATGCTTAGGACTCGTCTCCTAGATTGAAAATGCCATTTATCAAGAATAAAGACTTGGACTCCCCTATTCCCACATTTCCCTTTCCCTGATTTCTCACTCTGTATTTGCTTTCAAGTAATAAAAATTGTGACTATCTTTCCCTAATAAAGGCCATAAATAGTGGATTTTACAGCTTTATTTACGTTTATTCCTGCTTTTCTAACCTTTTCAAAAAAGAGACCCAATAGGTAAGAAAGGGGGGGCAGAGTGGGGTCCACCCCCCTAGCCTCGAAATTTTGGGACCCCCCTAGATTAAAATCTAGGCCCCCCTACCTCAAATTTTCGAATTTTTTACCCCTGACCCCCCTTTAGAATTACAAATCTGAACCCCCCCCCTCCCCACTCGGAAAATTTTTAGGTACTTTTTTTATACTAAATTTTCTTCCAAAACCGTAAATTTTCATCACATATTCATACTTTTACACCCTTTTTAAACCAGAATATCGCTTTTTATTCAATAAAATGTAGTATTATCCTATAAAAAGAACAATTATTAAAGTTATTATGGTATGGTTTAAAACTGTTTTGCTTTGGACACCGGACCCCCCTCTAGATTTCAAAATTTTGCACCCCGGGTCGACCCCCCCTAAAAAGCTAGGAGGGCCCGGACCCCCCTGGGACCCCTCTCCTAGAATTCAAAATTCGATTTACCCCGGGTAACCACCCCCCTAGCTTCCCCAACCGTTCTCACCTATGAGGCATCCCCGAAATTTTTTGCACGCTGAAATCCGCCCCTCCGAAAAAAATGAAAACGTTGGTTAGTTTTTTAGAAAGGAAGGGGGTCAAGTTTTAAATTCTAAAAAGGGTCGTTAGCACGGGTGGCCAGGGGGATCGATTAGGGGGTTTATACCTCCCCCCATAGGTGCACAGGGGGGTTTGGTGGGGGATTATACGTATACCCCCCCCCAAAAAAAAATCCCGATTATAGTCGACACCCCCCATGGGCGTAGCCAGGGGGGGTCTAGACCCCCTTTTGGGTCGGCAAAGGGAAAAATTTGGGGTTAGACGTAGACCCCCTTTTGGGTCGCCAACGCCAAGGATAAAAATTTGAGGTTTAGAACGGCCATTTTTTAAAAATTTTCTCGCGCTTCGCTTCGCTCAGCGCTCAGTTGATTATATAGTCTCCACTTCCAAATTCAGGCCTGTCCACTGCCTCCCCCCCCGGGGTAAACCCGGGGGGGGCGATTCCAAAATGGGGGGCACGGGGGGGCAACTTTTTTGAAACGGGGGGGGCAATAAAACGGAGAGGGCAGAGCAGGGAGGAAGGAAGAAAAAAAGAGAAAAAAGGAGAAAAAAAGATGGGGAAAGGGAAAAAAGGGACAAAAAAGCGAAAATAAGGTAAAAAATAGGTCTAAAATGGCTTAAAATACATTGAAATAGGCTAAAAACAGCAACAAAATCGCGATGATGGCGTCATAATTTTAGGGTACTTTTTCATTTTTTGGCGGGGGGGGGGGGGGGCCAATACTCCAATAAAACGGGGGGCCTTTCCAGACCGTGCACAGGTCTGCAAGTTTGTGTGACTTTGTTTTGTAATTTTGGTATGACCACGCTGGACCCACCCAATTCTTAATGTTTTAATTGGTCTTTACTTCCAAATTTGTGTTACTTTGTTTTGTAATCTTAATACCACCACGCTAAACCCCCCTTTAGATTGTTATATAGTGGTATTAAAAAATTTGAAGGTTAGAAATGATTTTAAAAAACATTTTCTCGAACTTTGCATTGCTCAGATGTAATTCAATGTACTCGTTTTATGTTTTTACTTTTAGGTTTTTAATGTTTTGGAAATCAAAAATTTTAAGGTTATCAAATTGTTTGTAGAAATTTTTTCTTTGTTTTATGGACTTATTTTATTGAATAATAGGAAAATAATGCAGTGCTTGGAATAAATAAGTGAATAAACACTTCGAGCGAACGGAAAATTTTTTTTAACCCTTTTATAACGTTTAAGATTTAGACTTTCCTGAACCCACCTCCCTTTCCAAAATTTTGTTCAGGATTGGACCCCTTCTTTTCGAAATCCTGGCTACGCCCATGCTACAAATAGATTCTTTTGCAAATTCACCGTCCGCGGAAAGCAAAAAATGTTTGAGCTTGGTATAACGGTGGCGGAATTCGGCTATTTTTTCCCAGGGGCCACAATCTCAACCATACATGGGCACGGGGGGGTTGGGGGGTTAACCCCCCCAAATTCTGAGAAGGGGGGTTTAACCCCCCCCCCCCACTCAGAAGTGGGGGGGGAGAAAAAGTTAAGCCCCCCCCCAATTTTGGAAAAATGAAGAAAAAAATGTCTTTAAAATGACTTCTAACTGCATCCAAACTTAAGTTTTGAGGTCAAAATGAATGTTTTAAGCAGTAAAAAGCTCAAAAATGCAATAAAAAGGGCTTTTTGACCTAAAATTAGCGTTTTTTACCTATTTTTCCTTCAAAATCGAAAAACGATATGGGTAAAATGCACTCCAGAAAAAAAAACGATATGGGTATTTTATTTTGCGTTTCTCGGATTTTAACCCCCATAATTTGGGGTTTAACCTCCCCCACTCCGGACCAACTTGCCCATGTATGCGGACACCCCCCCCCTAAAATTTGGGGGGTCGGGTACACCCCATACATGGGCACGCAGACCTGTGCACGGTCTGAAAATGCTCCCCCCGTTTTATTGGAGGATTTGCCCCCTCGTTTTATTGCCCCCCCGCCTAAAAATGAAAAAGTACCCTAAAATTATGACGCCATTTTTGACCTATGATGACGCCATCATCGCGAATTTTTGCAGTTTTTAGGCTATTTCAATGTATTTTCAGCCATTTTAGACCTATTTTTACCTTAGTTTCGCTTTTTTTGTCCCTTTTTTCCTTTTCCTCTTTTTTTCTGTTTTTTCTTTCTCCCCTGCTTGCCCCACCCGAGATCGACCCCCCAAAAATTTTTTTTTGACCTTCCACCCGCGGTTAGACGCCCCTAGTGGACCTGACCAAAAACATCTATGGGGGCTGGGGGGTTATACTTATACCCAGGGACGTAGCCAGGGGGGGGGCGGGGGGAGGGGCCGGCCCCCCCCCCCCCCCGAAACGGTCGGACAGGAGGAAAAATAAGGATAGTGGTTGGGCAGGGGGGGGCGGCCGCCCCCCCCCCCCCCGAAAGGGTCGACAGATGCTAAAATTTGGGGGTTTTCAGAGGCTGAAAATTCAAAATTTTCTAGGACCTCGCTAATCGCTCTGCGCCAAACTTTAAAATAATTTTAGTTACCCCAATGGACCCCCAAAAACCAAATATTTGTTCCGCTTCGCTTTGCTCAGCGATCACTTTCTATAGGATACATGCACATATATCTCGTTATTTATGTTGCCTGATGCTAATGTTATTTCAGAGTTAGTACAATAATTTTTATAAGTAATAAGTACTCCCCAAAAGCAAAACAAACAATCATATTGGTTGATTTATGTACCTCCCCCTTCCTAAATTTTCCTACCGCCTATAGCATTGGCTCGGATATTTTTCATATGAGGTAGGTACCCTAAAAAACATGGGAGACCGGATGATGCTCATGTGCTTTGGTTTACGATGTGGATTTAGCCAAGGAGTATAGAACTAACGTCTCTAAATTCCTTTTGTAAAATAGGCTCCAATTGTGTG
>JASAMX010012660.1:0-10726 GCA_030248175.1 Microlaimidae sp. YZB2_3
ACAAGTTGGTCCGGAGTGGGGGGGTTAAACCCCAAATTAGGAGGGGGGGAAAAATCCGAGAAACGCAAAATACCCATATCGTTTTTTTTTCTGGAGTGCATTTTACCCATATCGTTTTTCGATTTTGAAGAAAAAAATAATTAATTAGACCTAATTTTAGGTCAAAAAGCCCTTTTTATTACATTTTTGAGCTTTTTACTGTTTAAAACATTCATTTTGACCTCAACATTTAAGTTTGGAGACAGTTAGAAGTCATTTTAAACACATTTTTTTTTCTTCATTTTTCCAAAATTGGGGGGTTAAAACCCCACTTCTCAGAATTTGGGGGGAAGTTAACCCCCCCAACCATACATGGGCGGGGGGCGGGGGGGTTGGGGGGGGGGGGTTAACAACCCCCCCAAAAACTGAGAAAGTGGGTTTTAACCCCCCCATCTCAGAATTGGGGGGGATGGAGAAAAAGTTAACCCCCCCCCCAATTTGGGAAAAATGAAGAAAAAAAATGTCTTTAAAATGACTTCTAACTGCCTCCGAACTTAAGTTTTGAGGTCAAAATGAATGTTTTAAGCAATAAAAAGCTCAAAAATGCAATAAAAAGGGCTTTTTGACCTAAAATTAGTGTTTTTAACCTATTTTTCCTTCAAAATCGAAAAACGATATGGGTAAAATGCACTCCAGAAAAAAAACGATATGGGTATTTTGCGTTTCTCGGATTTTAACCCCCCCCCCTAATTTGGGGTTTAACCCCCCCCCCCGCCCACTCCGGACCAACTTGCCCATGTATGCCCCCAACCCCCCCCCCGTGCCCCAGTATGGGGAAGGGGTTTTACCCCAAATTTTTCCCTTTCCCAAAAAGGGGTCTAGTCTAGACCCTCCCTGGCTACGCCCATGTATGTATTATAATCTTTACTTAAATATAAGATTATTGATTGAAAATTTTGTGATACTTGACTTTATAATGAAGACAATGTTATTACTATTCTATTATTACGTAATTATTAAAAAAACTATGATTTCTAATCTAATTATAAGAATATATAAACACGTTATTATTAAAAAAATTAAAAAAAATAAAATTTAAAAGTTGCAATAAGGTCTTATTTTAATTTTACACAGTTCTAAAGCATTTATAAGCTTGTTTTACGTTTTTTACGCGTTTTAAGCCTATTTTAAGGCAGCGCGGAAATATTGGGTACAACCCCCTCGAAATTTGGGTCTTGGCGGACACCCCCCCTAAAATTTGAACCCCCTTATTCCTTATAACTCCCAAAATCCGAGAGGTTGCCCACCTATGTGTGGAGGGGATATTTATATTATAAATCATGATGAATTGCTGCATTACGTGTGTTACGAAAAAAACCGCGGAAAGTGTAACTTCCACAGTACCAAGGGAGTCGTTGGGTTCTGTCAATACCGACTTTATCGCAATTATTAGTAGTTTAATTATTAGTAGGTAATGTAATAGATTAGTTAAGATAGTGCCGCAGCATGATATTGGAGGTCAGATTGGAACAGTGAAACATTAACAGTGAGATTTCTGGCTTTAACCTGCAAAAGCAGCAGCTGCAACATTTCCGGAATAAATCCGGCTATGCAATCAATTGACGTCACTAAATTACACCGTGTGTCGCGTTTACTATGACAAAAAGAGCCACAATCAGCCTAAAATCGACGTTATAACGTTTGTAATATTATGCGTGCTAGGAGGGTAATGCAACAGATTGACATCACAATACACTGTGGTATTCTCACCTTTTTAGCATTGTTAACCGGCCGTTGTTGGTATTCGTAGTCCAGGGCCTCCGAGCAGAGTTCCGCGTCCTCCACGGCCGACTCCCCCGTGGCCGGGTCCAGCACTCCCGGCGTCAACCAGGCAAGTTTGCTCTTCGGCTCCAACTCTTCCACCACTTAAATTAACATTATTGAATAATTGAATAATTAACATTATTAAATTGAATTGAATTAAGATATTATAATTATCTCAATAATTTTTTTATTCATTTGATTGATTCATTAAAAAAACGTAGTATCTCTTTAAAAACATTATATACACAGTTTATATACCGCTAGACTCAGAACTGTGCACGGTCTGGAAATGCTCCCCTGTATTAGTGGATTTGCCCCCCGCCCGAAAATGGAAAAGTAGGTACCCTAAAATCATGGCACCATTTTTGACCTATTATGACGCTATCATCGCAAAATTTTTGCAGCTTTTAGCCTAATTCAATGCAATTTAAGCCATTTTAGACCTATTTTTACTTAAATTTCGCTTTTTTGTTCCTTTTTTTCTCCAATTTTCTCTTTTTTCCCTTTCTACACTGCTTGCCCTTCCCCGTTTTAGAATTATCCCCCCAATAAAACCCCAGGAGGGGTAGTGCACAAGGTCTGATAATTATCTGAATAATTTGTTTTGTTTTTATTTATTTGATTGATTCATTAAAAAACGTAGTATCTGTTAAAAACATTATATCAACAGTTTATATACCACTAGACTGCGGTCCAGGGTTTATATACCACTAGACTGTTCCCCTAGAAAACGATATTTGTACCCATTTCAAGTTAGAGAGCCCCTTAATTTTTCAATGATATACCGCAGTAAATAGAAATCACACTGACGAACATAAGTGAGAAAGGAGGAGGCAGGGTGAGGCATACATGGGCAAGTTGGTCCGGAGTGGGGGGGGGGGGTTAAACCCAAATTAGGGGCATACATGGGCACGGTGGGGGGGTGGGGGGTTGGGGGGTTAACCCCCCAAATTCTGAGAAGGGTGGTTTAACCCCCTCCACAATAAAAAAGTCTAGTTTTAACAATACATGGCAAGTTGGGCCGGAATGGAAGGGTTTGAACCCGGATTAAGGGGGGAGGGGTTAAAATCCAAGAAACGTACACTTTACTAATATAGTTTTGTTTTAGGAGTGCATTTACTCATATCGCTTTTCAATTTTTAATGAAAAAAACAGGTAGAAACGCCAATTCTAAGTTAAAAAGTCTTTTTTAGCATTCGTTAATTTCTTCTTCCCTCACTTAATGGAGGGGAATTAAACTCGCCTTCCCAGAATTTTGGGGGGTTAACTCCCCTCCTCCAATCCCTCACGCGCATGCATGGTAACCGCCTACATGTTTCAAAGAGCTTTGCCTCTTGGCTTTCCGATGCGATGGGAATTTTTCTTCCGTCTCCTGTAACGGAATACTGAAATTGAAAAGTCCTTGAAACGCCGGATTTTTCTGCACCATTAACCCTTTTATTGGGGGATTCGGGATCTATTTTCGCCGGTTCGGGCTAAAAAAATCAGATTTTTATAAAAACACTCAAGTTTACACAAATATTTTTTTTTTAAATGACAAAAAATAATACAACATGAACAAAAATAAAGCTATATAAAAAGAACACAAATCATTTGTTTGACAGTTTCTATTTCAATCCGATTTTAAAAAAAAGTAATTTAACTGCTCTTTTAATCGAACAAACTTAAATGTATCCTTCATTAGGCATGGGTTTTCAAAACATTTTTTTTATTTAAAATTTTTTATAGGTGCAAAAAGTATATTATTGTCACTGCAAACAAAGAGCAAAATTTTTTTCTCTCATAAAAATCAATAAAAAATTAACAAGTCACAATGAACTTTTGATTTTTTTTAACTATTATTTGAAAAAATGACTTTTTTTAGAAAAAAAGTGGAAAAAATTGAAAAACCTTAAACAAAATTATTTTTTCTTCCAAAATAATTTATCACTTTTAATAATTATCACTAATTCAGTGTAATTTATGTTTCGATTTTTTTGGCACTGATTCCGATTTTTAGCATCGTTTAAGTAGAAGAAAAATTCGTGACAAAACAAAAAAACAAACTTAGTGTGATTTTATAAATAAATTACATGCTTTTAAAAAAATGAGCAAAACTTACTGGTTTCAGATCGAAAGGAACATTTTCTAACAAAAGCAAATATTCGTAGATACGTTTTAAAGCCTGGAAATTAAAATAATCGTTTTTAGTAAAGTTTAATTTTAGTTTAATGATACAGATAGGAAAATTGATTAAACTCTTAACACAAAATTCTAATTTTTAAAAAAATCTAACGTTAGCTTATTTATTGTTCCATCAATGATTGATCAATCAAAGCATTGATCAATCAAATCAAAGCAATGATTGGTTGATTTAAGCTTCTTACTTCATTAATTGTGGAATTATTTTTGTATTATTTTTTAAATTTTATTTGAAACTTTATTAAGTACATAATTATTATGAAACAAAAGCCAATAAATATCTAAAAAATCAATGCACAATACACACAAATTGTTACACAAAAATTTTGTTTTTCACCGGAGTGTTTTCCAATACAAAATAAAGTATACAATAAAATAAAGAATAAAGATTAGTTTTTTTAAACATACAATGCCCAAATAAAGGGAAAGAGCACATACAGCCCTAAGGCTTCCTTTATGTGTCTATCAAATTAATTTTAATAATTTTTTAACTTGCAATTTAAACGCATATAAAATATTATTATTAACTCTCACTGTCGATAACGGTAAACAGTTCCGGTATCTTGCTACTCTTAGTGGAAATAGGTTAAAACATTTAAATCTTTTTTAGTCATGGAAATTCTGAGCTTAAGTTTATGGTCATTTTTACTCAAATAATTTGCATATATGTAAAAAATCATTAAATCAAAAAAAATTTAAAAAAATGTATACGTAAAAATATCAATTTTAAGTTGCCACTTTTCACCCCGCTTAACTCTATGGACTTTTGAAGTGTAAATTATTGGATTTCTCTCGAACTTGACGTCATCAGCAAACATTTTACAAGTTATACCAGTTAATTCATTCGGGAGGTCGTTAACAAAAAGTAAGAACAAAAGTGGGCCTAAGATGGAACCTTGGGGGACCCCCAATATCACGTTTTTAAAACTTGAAGTCGTGTTATTGATTAAAACTTTTTGTTTGCGATTAGTTAAAAAAGCTCGAATCCAACAAACTAAATCACCTTTATTTCCATACGAATCTAATTTAACAATTAATTTTTCATGTGATACTGAATCAAATGCTTTACTGAAATCAATGTAAATAAAATCAATAATTTTGTTGCTGTCTAAGGCTTTCCCTCAGTCAATTATACACTCTAATAGCTAGAACAAGTAGATTTCCTACGTAAAAATCCATGTTGAGTCTTGGTTATTAATTAAATTGTGTCAATTTAAATAATCAATCATTTGATCATATATGCAGGTTTCCATAATTTTACAAGCAATACAAGTCAAAGAAATTGGGCGATAGTTGTTGGAATCACTGGCACACCCTTTTTTATAAATGGGGATGACAATAGCAGTTAACCATATTGGTGGTAGCTTATTCAATTTAAATGAAACAGTAAAAAGAGTAGCGAATGGTTCAGCTAATGAATTCGCTAAATTTAAAAAAAAATATAGCTGGAATCATCATAATCATATATAATCAGGCGTTTTACTTTTTTTTATTGCTTTTAAGAAAATTTTTTGGTAAATTTTATATTGGATAAAAATATGTCTTTTGGTACCTTTCTTTTTATTTTAGGGTCAATGCTATTGTCAACAGTAAAATTTTGGCTAAAACATGTATTTAAAATTTCACATTGCTTTTTACGATCAGCATTAGTTTGCCTTGTTGATTTAATAATGGGGCGATTCCACTGTTGTCCTTTTTTAGGTTTCTGACAAACTTAAATAGCTTATTACTATCATTTAATTCAAGTATCTTTTTTCTTTGTTTTCAGGAAATTTGTTAACTTTTTTTTTATAATTGCGATTTAGTTGTTATATTCCATTTTTTTTGGCCAGATCATGGCGATTTTTCCATAACTTCGCTTTTTGCCGCCTTAGTATTTGAATATGTCGGGGATATTTTGGCTATGCTGAATTAAATCGCATAAATTATTATTAATAGTGCGAACCTGTGCTCGCCCCCCCCACCCGGGGTTTTATTGAGGGGGGCAATTCCAAAACGTGGGGCATGAGGGGCAACTTTTTTGAAACAGAGGGGGCAATAAAACGGGGGGCAAGCAGGGGAGAAAGAAAAAAAAAGAGGAAAAAACAAGAAAAAAAAAAGAAAAAAAAGGAAAAGGGAAAATAGGGACAAAAAAAGCGAAAACAAGGTAAAAATTGGTCTAAAATGTCTTAAAATACATTGAAATAGGCTAAAAACTACAAAAAATTCACGACGATGGCGTCATCATAGGTCAAAAATGGCGTCATAATTTTAGGGTACTTTTTCATTTTTTTATGGGGGAGGGCAATAAAACGAGGGGGGGCAATAAAACGGGGGGGGGGGAATAAAACGGGGGGGGGGGGTAGCAAATCCTCCAATAAATCGGGGGGCATTTCCAGACCGTTCACAGGTCTGACCGTCTGACAGTGCATAATATATTCAAACCTGTGCACTGCCCCAGTCATTTCACCAACTCTCTTTAACTTATACATTATGGGACATACTACTTCCCCCACCTGCCGGCGTCAAAATCGTCTCCTATGCTGACGCACCACAGTCTACTCCACTGGAAAGAAGATAGCCGAAATGGAAACAAATCTCACCAATTATCTCAACACTCTAAATCAATACCTAGATCTCAACCATCTCAAACTATCAACAAAAAATCAACAGTAACACTTTTTTCTTTATCTTGACAAGAATACAACTACCACCCAAAAGTGACCATACATAACCAACTTGTACCGCTCAACAAAAAACCGAAAATCCTAGGTGTCACTTTTGATCCAAAACTAACCTTCAACAACCACATCACCAGCATCAACAACAAAGCATCTAGGCGCAATAGTATCCTTAAAGCCCCATCTGGAACCAACTGGGGACAACAAAAAGAAACAATAGTAGCCTCAAGCTATAGGGCGACCCATCTTCAACCATGGAGCACCAATATGGTCACCAAACCTCTCTAAATCCCATTATCAGAAACTCTAATCAACACAAAACTCAGCTCTTAAAATAGCAACTGGCAGCCACGAAATGGTTTCATTAGATCATCTCCATCAAGAAACTAAAGTACTACCAATTGAAAACCACACATCTCTCCCCGCAACAAGACATATCTCACCAAGAATATGCAACAGACTCACCCATCCAACAAAATCACAGCAAACAAATTTAGACCAAGAAAAATGAAACACACCCTCCAATCAAAATATGGTGCAATAGCAAAAGTTTCTTCAACCAAACTCTCACATAAAAAGCTATACAGACTAACATTCACACCTATTTCTAAAAGAATCTCTATCTCAACTCCAACCTAATATTCTACTAAAAAGCAAACCCCATGAAATACACCAAAGTGAACAGCACCTCCCAAGAAAATCAAGAACACTCCTCTCACAACTAAGATCATCCAAATTCACACAAATCAAGAATAATAACTCTCTAATTAAAAATGAATGCCCAAAATGCAACCAGAAACCTCATGATGTCCACCACCTTTTTAACTGCACCAAAAATCCTACCACATTAAAAGTAGGAGACCTATGGCTTCAACCAGTGGCGTGCCCAGGATTTCATTTTGGGGGGGGGCGGTCTGGGAGGTAAAAACTAACCCTGAAGGGGGGTCTAGGGGGCGGTAGCCCCCCAGCGGGGTCAAGGGGCAAAGCCCCTTGTCAGGGGGGTCCGGGGGGTAGAATGCCCCCCGGGGGAGAAAATTTTTAATTTAAGGTGCTAAAATACAATAGAAATTTTAATTCCAGATGATACTTATTACAATTTTTAAGGTTTTTTTATACCTATACATTTAAAATATGTGTTTAAACGTTAATAAAAGGATAATAGTGTTTATAGCAGTTTTATTACACATGTATGCCTTAACTACTGAACGTTATAATCAAATTGAAATCAAAAAACTAAGATAAATTGTCAATTTAAATTACCCGCGTAACGGGAAAATTTTGGTTTTTCGACTATTAATATGCTTTTGGAAGGCATCAGGAAAGTTTCTGTATTATTATTAAAGAAAAAAATTTTTCTCTCCCAAAATTTAAAAAACGTAAGGGTCCCCCCTTACAAAAAAATCCGGCTTCGCCGGATTTCGGGGGGGGGGAGGGCGGCCGCCCCCCCGCCCCCCCTGGGCACGCCACTGGCTTCAACTCGCAAAGGCAGCAGCATTTCTGGAGAAAATCACCTGAGGGAAAACTGGCTATGCTAACTAACTAACTGCCCCCGGGGTTTTATTGGAGGGGGGGGGGAATTTCAAAACGGGGAAATAGGCTAAAAACTGCAAAAATTTCGAGATGATAGCGTCATAAATAGGTCAAAACTGGCGCCATAATTTTTGGGTACTTTTTGATTTTTTTGGCGGGGGGGCAATAAAAGGGGGTGACGAATTCTCCAATAAAGCGAGGGTGGAGCATTTACAAACCATGCACAGGTCTGATATATCAATTTGCCATTTCTATGGTTTTAAAGTAAAAATAAAAAAAAAACAAAAACAAAACAAACAACAAACATTGGTATCCAAAACAATGGCTCTTCTATCGTAATACCGCCTTAAAGATTCTTGATTATTTTGCAGATTTAAAACTTGCCAAGCGAGACTTCCATCATTTAACGATTCATACAACCAAGCTAAACCTAAAAATTTTGTTATTTAAATAGATTTAAGTAATAAATATATAAATATTAAGTCACTCACTAGTAAGTTGGACGTAAATTTGCACAAACTTGTCACATTTGGAGTACATTAACAAAGACAGTTCAGTCTAATTTTTCTATACGTGGGCAGCTTCAAGGATTTTTTTGGGGGAGGGGGGTGTACCCGAACCTCCAAGGGTGTGTCTTTGAAGGGGGTGTTCTAAAATTTTTTTTGAACGTATATCTTAAATACCCCATTTCTAACGTTTTTAGTACTGGGACCCCCAAATTTTAGGGGTTGTCCGGGGTGAGAAGAACTAAACCATAGGTGAGAAAGGGGGGAGGAGGGTGGGGTCCACCCCCCTAGCCTCGAAATTTTGGGGGCCCCCACTAGACGAAAATCTAGTGGGCCCCCCTCCCCCCAAATTTCCGAATTTTTTACCCCTGACCCCCCTCTAGATTTTAAAATCTGATCCCCCCTCCCCCCTCGGGAAAATTTTAGGTACCTTTTTTATACTAAATTATTTTCCAAAAACGTGAATTTTCATCACATATTCATGCTTTTACACCCTTTTTATACATGAATATGGCTTTTTATTCAATAAAATGTAGTATTATCCTATAAAAAGAACAATTATTACAGTTATTATGGTTTAAAACTGTTTTGCTTTGGACAGCGGACACCACCTGACCCCCCTTTAGATTTCAAAATTTCGCACCCAGGGTCGACCCCCCCCTAAAAAGCTGAGAATCAACCCTAGATCCGAAATTTTGAAATCTAAAGGGGGGTCAGGTGGTGTCCGCTGTCCAAAGCAAAACAGTTTTAAATAACTGTAATAATTGTTCTATTTATAGGATAATACTACATTTTATTGAATAAAAAGCCATATTCATGTATAAAGGGTATAAAAACATGAATAAAAAATGAAAATTCACATTTTTTTGGAAAAATAATTTAGTATAAAAAAGGTACCTAAAATTTTCCCGAGGGGGAGGGGGGATCAGATTTTAAAATCTAGAGGGGGGTCAGGGGTAAAAAATTCGGAAATTCGGGGAGGGGGGCCCGGCTAGATTTTCCGTCTCGTGGGGGCTCCGAAATTTTCAATTATTTTATCTCCCGCCCTCCTCCAAAAACACCGCTATGGTTTATTTCTTCTCACCCGAAACAACCCTGACAAGATTACAGTACTAAAAAAATGCGTTCAAAATCGGGTATTTAAGATATACGTTCAAAAAAAATTTTACAACACCCCTTCAAAGACACACCCTTGGATTTTTTTTACAATTTTAAAAATCCCTGAAGCTGCACGCGTATCCGCCAATTAGACTGAACTGTACTTGTTAATGTACTACCAAAGGTTAACAAGTTTGTGCAAATTTACAGTTCCAGACTTACTAGTGAGTGACTTAATATTTATATATTTATTACTTAAATCTATTTAAATAACAAAATTTTTTAGGTTTATTTTTGTTGTATGAATCGTTAAATGATAGGAAGTTTTTATTGGCAGAGCGCCAGATCTGCAAAATAATCAAGAATCTTTAAGGCGGTATTACGATCAAAAGAGCCATTGATTTGATAACAATCACTGTTGTTTGTTTTGTTTTTGTTTTTTTTTTATTTTTACTTTAAAACCATAGAAATGGCAAATTGATATTACGGACCTGTGCGACGGTTAAGTAAAATGCTCCACCCCCCAACGTTATTGGAAAATTCGTCACCCCCTTTTATTTTCCCACGATAAAAAAATCAAAAAGTACCCCAAAATTATGGCGCCAGTTTTGACCCTATTTATGACGCTATCATCTCGAAATTTTTTGCAGTTTTTCGCCTATTTTCCCGTTTTTGAAATTCCCCCCCTCCGATCGAACCCCGGGGGCAGTTAGTTAGTTGGCGTGGCCGGGCTTCCCTGCGGGTGAATTTCTCAGGAAATGCTGCTCACCAAACAAGTTGAAGCCAGTGGCGTGCCCCCGGGGGGGGGCGGGGGGCCGCCCTTTTTTTTTTCTGCCGATTTTTTTTTTTGTAAGGGGGGACCTAAAATTCTTTTAAATTTTGGGAGAGAAAAATTTTTTTCTTTTAATAATAATACAGAAACTTTCCTGATGCTTTCCGAAGGCATAT
>JASAMX010012662.1:0-16099 GCA_030248175.1 Microlaimidae sp. YZB2_3
ATGTGGTACTGCTTGGTTTTAAGTACGTATTGTTGTATCACAAGTACTAGGCAAATAAAATCGAGCCGACCGCAAAATTTGCAGTATTGAATCGACTATTTAACAACAAAAACATTTAAACTTTTTCACTAAAGCGGATTAATAACAAAGATTAAAAACTGTATTTTAAATAATCATTGCAATTCAAATTAATTAATTTGTAACCTAAATGCAAATTTTTTAAGGACTAAATTTGGTTTCTAATGGTATATTTTGTAAAAAGGTAAAATTAAATAAAATTCTAGCAAAAGCCGAAACAAGTTTCGAAAAAAAAGCCTTATATTAAATGGAATAGTATAAAGCTACATAAGTCTAAAAACTAAATGCCAGAAAAGACTGAAACAAGTCTCTTTAAAACCTGTAAATTAATAACAGATTTTGTGAAATTTTTAGAAAAACAAAATTGAATAAAAACAATACGTGTAAAAGCTTTAGTTTGCGTGTTTTAACCATTAATAAAACTTAATTCACATAAATTTCTCTCAAAGTGGATTAACTTTTACATGAGTTAACCAGCTGTAAATACCACAGTATTAGTTAAGTCACGCGTCGTCAAAACGATTAAAAAAAATATAACGCAAGCGTCAAAATCGGCATTAAATTTTTCGAGTGATTGTAGTTTCATAGGGTACGGGGTCTTTAGAGCCACAAGCAGGGAACTTGGAGCCATGAGAAATTTTTGGGAACTTGGAGCATGAGCAATGGGAACTTGGAGCCTTTAACAAAAAATTCTTTTAGGGTTATATTTAGGCTTGGCTGAGGCTTAGGTAAGGTTATTAGCTATTTTTTTTTTTGGCCCAATGTTCCCTACTTACGGCTCCAAGTTCCCCACTTACGGCTCCAAATTCCCTATTTTTGGCTCCACGTTCCAGCTCCAAGTTCCCAAGGCACCATCGACCCTAAATCCTTCATAGTATTTCATATAAAAAAAGACTTTTTTTCTGTTTTGATTTTGATAATTTCCGTCTATTGAAACATTGTATCCCGCAGCGCTCACACGTCACCCAAGATTTATTTTATTTTATTTTTTTAAATATTTTTATTGTTGCCATATGGCTGCTAATTAGTGGTAAGGATATTTTTTCGATCTTCCCGTTGAAAATTAGTAGCATATACGAGAATAAAATTCAGGTGAGGCGGCAATTTAGCATCTACGTGCAAAAAATCAGCTCCAAATATTTACCACAGGAAAAATTTTTTCGGGACCCCCCCCCCCAAAAAAAAAAACCAAAACAAGTTAAGCAAATTAAGCTTATTAGTATGAAATTCAGGTATGTTTAGCAAAAATTTTTAAGTTTTTAATATCAGAAAAATATGGACAATATTTTAGTTATGTAAAATGTTTAGACTTTTAAAATTGGCTAAAAAACTATTAAAGGTTTGGTTGATTCGATGACGCCATCAACAACGGTTAACCGCGCAGTGACTTAACCCATTTAATATGTAAGGGAAAGAGCGCTCCCGCTCTTCCCTGATTCTGCGTTCTCATTTGTTTTTTAAAAAAAATCATTACCGCACAATTTTATTTGGTCCCTTTATGTCTGCATTCTAATTTTCAGCGTCAGCCAGATATAATTCAACCCCTAGTTCAATGTATAAACAATTCATTATCATATGGTAGAAGTTTTTATTCAGTAGGCAGCTGCCCAAATCAAATGCAAATTTTGTACTATCTAAATAATGTCCATAGCAGACTAATCCACATCTTTTCTGTCTAAGCATACGCCTGGGGAAAAATCAACCCTTTTTTCTGCTCTATTCTCAGAAGATTTTTAAAGCTATTTTAATAATGAAATGGTGTATCTAGTATAAAATGATATATAAGTGTGTAGCCAAGATTCCAGGTACAAACTGATGATACACATGAATAAACTCAACCCAGGGCGTTTGATTGTTGGACAGAATATTTTATAGCTTTTATATACTTCTAAATAAATACAATAAATTCAAAATCTATGAACTGAATTGTATATATATACTAGTGATATTCCTACCCTTTAAAATCATGCTGCAAAGCTCCAGCCATTTAAAATGGAAGGATTTAAACCATCTAATGAAATGAATTAACTCTGCAAATCACTATTATATAAACATTTTTCATTGATTATAACAGAGACAGTCATAGCATGGCACAATATTTGTTTGAAAAATAAAATTAACCTGTTTTTTCCAAATTTTCACTGGAATGTCAGAATAACACTAACCTTGAGTTTTTACAAAAATACCAAAAAAACAATAAAATACTATATCAGTAGGTAAATAAAAATTAATTACATTTTGAAAAAAATAATAGCTCCCCAAATAAAAACCAAAATTTGGTTTTTACCCACTACGTTAAATTGGTTTTTATCAGCTACGTTGAGCTTATCCACTTACGTTAAAGATAGAATAAAACCCCGGCGGTACACGTTAAAGATCCACTCTGTTTCCATATCATTTTGTCAAGGTTTTAACATGTTTTTAAGCCAAAAAGTTCTACAATAACACAGCTGTTGAAAATTTTTAATCGGTGTGAAGCGCCAAACACTAAAAAGATAAATTTCTAATTTATGTCATTTACTTGGATTTTTTCAAGCTTTTAACAGCATGTAGCAACCAAAACTTGTTATATAAGCTAGAAAAATATGATGTTGCTGGTAAATTTTTAAAATAAACAAAAAATTTTTAGTTGTACGTAAAATTAAAGTTGTAATTAATGACCCAGTATCCAAATCATTTCCTGGGAAAAGGTTCAGTTCCTCAGGGTTCTGTTTTGGGTTCCGTTATTTTTCTTATTTGTGTTAATAATATCTTTAATTGTGTTAAGTACTCACAAATTAAACTCTTTTCCAGATGATCTAAAGTTGTTATGCAAAATTTTCATCTAAAGGTCCCCGCCGTTGAAAGTTTAAGAGTTCAAAGAAGTTTTAGATAAAATATACAATTGTTCACAAGACTGGCAATTGCAATTATCAGATCATAAATGTGAAGTTCTTTATATTCAAATTTCATAACAAAGAGTTAATTTGAAGATATTTAGTTTCAGTAATAACGTACTTGAAACTACAGAATTGGTGCGTTAACTAGGTGTTTATATATCTCATGATATGAAATTCTCTAAAGACCGTGAAATCACAGCAAAAAAAAGCTATGAGAGTGACATCACTAATTTTTAGAACATTCAATTCAAACTCTAAAAATAATCTCCACAGAGCATATAAGTTCTATGTTACACAGATTCTGAAGCGCGCTAGTGCAGTTTGGTACCCTTATTTACAAAAAAATATAAACATTTTAAAAAAAAGCTAAAAAATTAGAAGATTGTTTTATAAATGCAAGTTGTCACCTGTTGGTTATAAAAAAAGACTGGATTACCTAGGTTTTACGAGAATTTAAAGGACCGAAGAGACAAAACTGATTTATATGAGTGCTTAAAAATTTTACATAGCTTAAACGATTTGCAAGCCAATGATTTTTTTAAGTTTAACTTGCAGCCCATACGTGGTCATCTCTTTAAATTGGCTGTTGAAGATAGCCGAATTAATGCAAGGAAATTTTTTTCTTGCTAACAGGGTGGTTACACCTTGGAACAATCTACTCCCATCTCAAGTAACTGTCGATTCTTTGGATGCATTTAAGAAAAAAATTATTACTGACTTAAATAAGCGCACTTTTTGAGCCTTTAAAGTCAATTCAGATAGCTATGTTCGTTGATATTTTGTTAGAATTGTATATTATATTTGCGGCAATTAAGTCGCAGATTTGATGTTGTTGATGAAAAAAAGAGAGAAAAAAAATAGAAAAAGAGAAAAAAAAAGAAAAGAAAAATGAAATGACAAAACAGAAGAATCAAACTATACATAGACTATGCTTAGCAAAATAATAATTCTGTTTTCTGATCATTAAATTAAAATTAAAAGAAATTAGAATTTTATAATATTTTTTGAAAAAAATTCCAAAATTGAGTAAGAGTTCCTAGCTATAAATCTTAGTAAAAATGTCAAAAAATTAAAGTTTTTTGTAGCAATTCTCAAAAAAAATTTTAGGGTAACTGACCTAAATTCGGCCAGCCTTAATTTCGGCCAACAATGTAATTTTGGCCATGCAAAAAGTTTTGAAATAAACTATGTGGCTAGATAGATTGTTATGTCATCTATCTAGTCATACGCAGTTAACACCCGCTGGCCCAAATTAAGGCTGGCCAAATTTAAGTCAATTACAATATCTATTATTTTTGTACAAATAGTTGAAACTGATTTTGTTCTTATGAATAAAAAAACTTAGATATATGCAGGTTGAAATAATTGGCCCTAAATGGTTTTGATTAATTGGTTACTATATTACGTATCATTTATATCACTTAGCAGAATTTATATTTGCTAGAAGTTTGATATAAGGTCACTGACTTAATTTTGGACATTTTTTAAATTTTGTTGGATAAGTTTTTCCTGGTACTTTTAATAAAGCCAGGATTCGGTCTAAAAATCAAACGACAGCTATTTTTGTTATTCCAGTGCAAAATTTAAAAGTTTCTGTTACACTTAAAAATTAGTGGAGGTTTAAACTTTATTTTCATAGTGGCCGAAGTTAAGGCGCGTGCCATTAATTTCGGCCACCTAGAAAAAACCGGCTATAACTTTTGCTAAAACGAACGATAAACATTTTAAAAAGAAATTTATCCTTAAGTATTGTTCTTGGTACATGTAACATAATTTTTCCGGTTTGCAAACTTTTATAGCTATTAGCAAGAAAAAAGCTAAAAGCAAAAACACGTTTTTTGTTTTTTTTGGTGTGAAAAAATATTTCAACATCAAATGGTTTTTGTTACAGCCAGCCAACTTTAAAGAAAGTCTGGAAAATGTTTTATTCCACTCTGATGAGTTTTTTATATTTTTAACCTAAAAATTACAAAAAAAACAAAATTCACCTTTATTTCGGCCACATTTTAGGTTCTAAAAAAACAAGAACAAAAGCCTAAAACACAAAAAAACGATTACAGAACCCAAAATTATCAATCTTAAGAATAAACAAGACGTTAAAAAAGTTAAGGAGTGGTATAATTCCACACCAACCCTTGCCTATTTTTAATGTTTTATATCTGACTGCATTCCTCCGCCAAGATAATAACCTGAATTTTTTTACTGCTTTTAAAAAATCTTTGAGAAATTGATCGTTTATTTTATAGTTCAAACCTAGTCAATTAAAAGTTGGATTACTCCAGCCCCCACAGATGTTTACTACGTAATTCCTATGAATGCATCCCTCCACCAAAAGAAATAACCTGACATTTTTACCGTGTTTTAATTTACTTTCAAAACTTTTTGAAATATTGGTAATCTTTTTTCGTGGTAAGTGGTGGATGGATCGGGGAAACTCCATTGACATTGAATTTAAAGATATTTACTGTATGACTGCATTCCTCCGCCAAGAAAATAACTGATTTTTTGTGTTCCTATATTATTTTTGATAAATTCCTTCCGGTCTAATCAATACAACAAAATATAGTAACCCCACCCACAAGAAGCAACACTAACAAAAACAAAACAACCCAAGCAAAACCAGCAAAAAAAAAAAATCAAACAAAAAAAAACAAAAAAAAAAAAACCCAACAACAAAAACACAAGCAAAAACCAAAAAACACAAAAAAACAAAAAAGCAAAAACACAAAAAAAAAAAAAAAAAAAAAAAAAAAAAAAAAAAACACCACAACAACCACAAGCACAAAAAACCACCCCAAAAAAAAAAAAACAAAAAACACACAAAGTACGAACAAACAATCAAATTCTTACTTCAAGCAACCACAAAACCAAAAAAAACCCAAAAAAAGGGGATTCTTAATTATATTAGTACAGTTTTCGGGTTTTGACCCCAGTAAAATTGAAGATAAAACGGCTTCAATAAAACTTTATTCCAACGTTTCGAAGCCACTACGTGCTTCTTTTTCAAGGGTCTAAAAACAAACAAACAATTAGGGTATTATTTTGGAATACAACAAATAAATACGTCATGAAATAGTCAATTAAAACAATATAAAAATAATATAAAAACAATGGAAACTCGGTAAAAAAGAAATAAATCAATAATTGGTAGTGTTATGATAAAACGGTGCATAGACTTTCTTTGTGGACGGCAATAAAATCAGTAAATCAAATCACTCAGGAATTTCTAATGTAAACATAAATGTTGTCATAATTAGGAGAAAAGTAGACATAATGAATTTGAGTAGTGTTTCAATAAAAGACTTGAAAAATGAATGAAAAACTGGTTAAAGTTGAAGCATTTCCTTGGGTAAGTGTTTTTTTGCAGCCGATAATAGCATGGGATGTATTTCAGTTTTTGCTGTATTTAACGAGCGCGATTTGGAGTTTAAGTTTATTAATAAAGCTTCTTTTTTTAATAAATCGTCAGAAAAGCGTTTTTTGGTAATGTAAGCGGATTTATCGAGTATTTTAATGTTTGTGAAGTCAATATTGTGCTGAGTTTCTGTATTATGTTGTTTTAACGCTGAGTTTGGGTCTTTTTTGTGTTCTTTGATCCTAGTGTTTATTTTTCGAATTGTTTGACCGATGTAAAAATTATCTCAATCTGTACAATTAATGCAGAATACAATTCCTTTTGGTTCAGGTTTCGGATTATGTGGATTTTTATTACTCATTATTACTTGGTGAATTTCTAAAACTATTTCCCAATTTTTAAATTGCTTTCTTAATTTTAGGAAGATGACACAGGAAATATAAAATTTACAATAGACTGGAAACATAACCGGATTCCTTTTTGGACATAGAAATAACAGAAAATAAAACAACGTCAACAAAACTTAATTTTAAAATTTTTCGAAAATTTTTAAAACCAACCCATTCAAACCGCTTTATTCACGCAAAATCAAATCAAGCCCAAAACCAACTACTAGGAACAGCCAAATGTTTGGCCCACCGCGCTAGAAAAATTTTGAAAAATCCAAAGGAAGAACTTGAATTTCTTTACGAAACTTTTAAAAAAAATGGCTACAAACATAATATAATTACAAATGCATTAAAACCACCGAAAATAGGACCAAAACCTAAACCAGCCCGCCGCCGAATTTCATTTCCATATATCTCAACCATTACACCAAAATTAAGAACAATTTTTAAAAAATATGACGTTGAAATAGTTTCTAAGAAATCAAACACCATTCACCAAGCAATAATGAGTAATAAAAATCCACATAATCCGAAACCTGAACCAAAAGGAATTGTATACTGCATTAATTGTACAGATTGCGATAATTTTTACATCGGTCAAACAATTCGAAAAATAAACACTAGGATCAAAGAACACAAAAAAGACCCAAACTCAGCGTTAAAACAACATAATACAGAAACTCAGCACAATATTGACTTCACAAACATTAAAATACTCGATAAATCCGCTTACATTACCAAAAAACGCTTTTCTGACGATTTATTAAAAAAAGAAGCTTTATTAATAAACTTAAACTCCAAATCGCGCTCGTTAAATACAGCAAAAACTGAAATACATCCCATGCTATTATCGGCTGCAAAAAAACACTTACCCAAGGAAATGCTTCAACTTTAACCAGTTTTTCATTCATTTTTCAAGTCTTTTATTGAAACACTACTCAAATTCATTATGTCTACTTTTCTCCTAATTATGACAACATTTATGTTTACATTAGAAATTCCTGAGTGATTTGATTTACTGATTTTATTGCCGTCCACAAAGAAAGTCTATGCACCGTTTTATCATAACACTACCAATTATTGATTTATTTCTTTTTTACCGAGTTTCCATTGTTTTTATATTATTTTTATATTGTTTTAATTGACTATTTCATGACGTATTTATTTGTTGTATTCCAAAATAATACCCTAATTGTTTGTTTGTTTTTAGACCCTTGAAAAAGAAGCACGTAGTGGCTTCGAAACGTTGGAATAAAGTTTTATTGAAGCCGTTTTATCTTCAATTTTACTGGGGTCAAAACCCGAAAACTGTACTAATATAATTAAGAAATGGAACCCCGAAAACCAGTAAAAACTCTTAATCTGAAAATTGTTATTTAAAACGTCATACACAGTACAAATTTATATTACCACAAACATAAAATTATATTAAAATATTAAAAGTGTTAATAATTTAAGCACAAGCTTAAGAGGTGGTTTACAAATTTTAATACTAAAGTTTTTAGACTAAAGGCAAAAAATTCAGAAATTAACTAGTAAGAGTACCGCATGTATTACTGCCAATTAGAATATATAACATTCACATACACATTTTCACTACAATTAAAAACAATTCACTATTGTTGAAGCACAAAAAACTAGCAGAAAAGTAAGTAAATAAATGTTGAATATTTTTTATTTTTAAGTATTTTTTAGTATAAGTATTTTCAAAAGTTTTTTTGTGATTCGCATTATCAACAATCAACAAAAAAGGTTGTGATTTGGATTTTTGTGTTTAGACAACGCAAAATTAGAACGAAGCACAAAACTAAAATAACAAAGGCTCAAAAAAGCAAAATTTCAGTCAAATCAAAATCACGCAACGAACAACGCACAAGATTCCAAATTGCAAAAATACGTAAAGAAACACAACACACCACAAGAAAAGATCAGGTTCACCGTGAACAGGAGCGCGTAATCTACAGTGTGCAAAAGTGGGGTGGAGCCAAAATTATCAGGAAAATAATAGGGAACAAAAAAAATCAGATCGGCGGAACCCGGAAATCTTAAATTCAATTCAAGGAGTTCCGACAACTCCACACCACGAAAAAGAACCAAATTCCAAAAAGTGAAAGAATAAAACACGGTATCGAAAATGATAAAACACAAGATAATAAACCACAAACAAAAAAAAAAAAAAAAGGAAAAAAGCACAAGCAAAACAAAAACAAAGAACAAAGGCAAACCAACGGACAGAAGAGACCGCAAACGCCAAAAACGACAATTCGGCCAGCCAAGGCACCAAAGAAAAGGCAGAAAACACAAAAAAACAGCAGAAAAGAACGAGAAGAATAAAGAACAAAAGGACGCAACAACAACAACAAAAAAGGAGAGCAGGAACAACGCAAAAAAACAAGCACAAAACAAAAAACAAAGCAAAAAAACAGCAACAAAACACCAGCAACACCAAAACAAACGGCACAAAAACGAAAAACCAAACACACAACACAAGAGAGGGGGACACCACACAAAACACAAAACCAGGAAAGAAGAAAGACCGGAAGAAACAAAAAAAAAGGAACAAAAAAAAACAGACGGCGGAGGAAGCAGTCAAAGAAAACAAACAACAAGAGCCCCGACCACCACCACACCACGAAAAAAGAACCAAAAAAAAGAAAAAAAAAAAAATGTCAGGTTATTTCTTTTGGCGGAGGGATGCATTGATCCATAGGAATTACGTAGTAAACATCTGTGCGGGCTGGAGTAATCCAACTTTTAATTGACTAGGTTTGAACTATAAAATAAACGTCAATTTCTCGAAGATTTTTTAAAAGCAGTAAAAAAATTCAGGTTATTATCTTGGCGGAGGAATGCAGTCAGATATAAAACATTAAAAATAGGCAAGGGTTGGTGTGGAATTATACCACTCCTTAACTTTTTTAACGTCTTGTTTATTCTTAAGATTGATAATTTTGGGTTCTGTAATCGTTTTTTTGTGTTTTAGGCTTTTGTTCTTGTTTTTTTAGAACCTAAAATGTGGCCGAAATTATGGTGAATTTTGTTTTTTTTGTAATTTTTAGGTTAAAAATATTGAAAAAACTCATCAGAGTGCAATAAAACATTTTCCAGACTTTCTTGAAAGTTGGCTGGCTGTAACAAAAACCATTTGATGTTGAAATATTTTTTCACACCAAAAAAAACAAAAAACGTGTTTTTGCTTTTAGCTTTTTTCTTGCTAATAGCTATAAAAGTTTGCAAACCGGAAAAATTATGTTACATGTACCAAGAACAATACTTAAGGATAAATTTCTTTTTAAAATGTTTATCGTTCGTTTTAGCAAAAGTTATAGCCGGTTTTTTCTAGGTGGCCGAAATTAATGGCACGCGCCTTAACTTCGGCCACTATGAAAATAAAGTTTAAACCTCCACTAATTTTTAAGTGTAACAGAAACTTTTAAATTTTGCACTGGAATAACAAAAATAGCTGTCGTTTGATTTTTAGACCGAATCCTGGCTTTATTAAAAGTACCAGGAAAAACTTATCCAAAAAAATTTAAAAAAATGTCCAAAATTAAGTCAGTGACCTTATATCAAACTTCTAGCAAATATAAATTCTGCTAAGTGATATAAATGATACGTAATATAGTAACCAATTAATCAAAACCATTTAGGGCCAATTATTTCAACCTGCATATATCTAAGTTTTTTTATTCATAAGAACAAAATCAGTTTCAACTATTTGTACAAAAATAATAGATATTGTAATTGACTTAAATTCGGCCAGCCTTAATTTGGGCCAGCGGGTGTTAACTGCGTATGACTAGATAGATGACATAACAATCTATCTAGCCACATAGTTTATTTCAAAACTTTTTGCATGGCCAAAATTACATTGTTGGCCGAAATTAAGGCTGGCCGAATTTAGGTCAGTTACCCTAAAATTTTTTTTGAGAATTGCTACAAAAAACTTTAATATTTTTACATTTTTACTAAGATTTATAGCTAGGAACTCTTACTCAATTTTGGAATTTTTTTCAAAAAATATTATAAAATTCTAATTTCTTTTAATTTTAATTTAATGATCAGAAAACAGAATTATTATTTTGCTAAGCATAGTCTATGTATAGTTTGATTCTTCTGTTTTGTCATTTCATTTTTCTTTTCTTTTTTTTTTCTCTTTTTCTATTTTTTTTCTCTCTTTTTTTCATCAACAACATCAAATCTGCGACTTAATTGCCGCAAATATAATATACAATTCTAACAAAATATCAACGAACATAGCTATCTGAATTGACTTTAAAGGCTCAAAAAGTGCGCTTATTTAAGTCAGTAATAATTTTTTTCTTAAATGCATCCAAAGAATCGACAGTTACTTGAGATGGGAGTAGATTGTTCCAAGGTGTAACCACCCTGTTAGCAAGAAAAAAATTTCCTTGCATTAATTCGGCTATCTTCAACAGCCAATTTAAAGAGATGACCACGTATGGGCTGCAAGTTAAACTTAAAAAAATCATTGGCTTGCAAATTGTTTAAGCTATGTAAAATTTTAAAGCACTCATATAAATCAGTTTTGTCTCTTCGGTCCTTTAATCTTTCTAAACCTAGGTAATCCAGTCTTTTTTTATAACCAACAGGTGACAACTTGCATTTATAAAACAATCTTCTGTTCTACTTTTTTCAAAATGTTTATATTTTTTTGTAAATAAGGGTACCAAACTGCACTAGCGTGCTTCAGAATTGGTCTAACATAGAACTTATATGCTCTGTGGAGATTATTTTTAGAGTTTGAATTGAATGTTCTAAAAATTAGTGATGTCACTCTCATTGCTTTTTTTGCTGTGATTTCACGGTCTTTAGAGAATTTCATATCATGAGATATATAAACACCTAGGTCACGCACCAATTCTGTAGTTGCAAGTACGTTATTACCAAACTTATATTTACAAATTAACTCTTTGTTATGAATTTGAATATAAAGAACTTCACATTTATGATCTGATAATTGCAATTGCCAGTCTTGTGAACAATTGTATATTTTATCTAAATCTTTTTGAAGTCTTAAGGTTTGAATGTGGTAATCTTTAGATGAAAATTTTGCAAACAACTTTATATCATCTGCAAAGAGTCTAATTTGTGAGTACTTAACACAATTAAAGATATTATTAACACAAATAAGAAAAATAAATGAACCCAAAACAGAACCCTGAGGAACTGAACTTTTTACAGGAAATGATTTGGATACTGGGTCATTAATTACAACTTTAATTTTACGTACAACTAAAAATTCTTTTGTTTATTTTAAAAATTTACCAGAAACATCATATTTTTCTAGCTTATATAACAAGTTTTGTTGTGACACGGTGTTAAAAGCTTGAAAAAATCCAAGTAAATGACATAAATTAGAAGTTTATCTTTTAGTGCCTGCGTCCACTCATTAAAAATTTTCAACAGCTGTGTTATTGTAGAACTTTTTGGCTTAAAAACATGTTAAAACCTTGACAAAATGATATGGAAACAGAGTGGATCTTTAACGTGTACCGCCGGGGTTTTATTCTATCTTTAACGTAAGTGGGTAACTTAACGTAGCTGATAAAAACCAATTTAACGTAGTGGGTAAAAACCAAATTTTGGTTTGTATTTGGGGAGCTATTATTTTTTTCAAAATGTAATTAATTTTTATTTACCTACTGATATAGTATTTTATTGTTTTTTTGGTATTTTTGTAAAAACTCAAGGTTAGTGTTATTCTGACATTCCATAGTGAAAATTTAGAAAAATCAGGTTAGTTTTATTGTTCAACCAAATATTGTGCCATGCTATAATTTTGTCTGCTTTATAATCAATGAAAAATGTTTATATAATAGTGATTTGCAGGAGAGTTTAATTCGTTCATTTAAATGGCTTAAATCCTTCCATTTTAAATGGCTGGAGCTTTGCAGCATGATTTTAAAGGGTAGGAATATCACTAGTATATATATACAATTCAGTTCATAGATTTTGAATTTATTGTATTTATTTAGAAGTATATAAAAGCTATAAAATATTCTGTCCAACAATCAAACGCCCTGGGTTGAGTTTATTCAAACATGTGTATCATCAGTTTGTACCTGGAATCTTGGCTACACACTTATATATCATTTTATACTAGATACACCATTTCATTATTAAAAATAGCTTTAAAAATCTTCTGAGAATAGAGCAGAAAAAAAGGGTTGATTTTTCCCCAGGCGTATGCTTAGACAGAAAAGATGTGGATTAGTCTGCTATGGACATTATTTAGATAGTACAAAATTTGCATTTGATTTGGGCAGCTGCCTACTGAATAAAAACTTCTACCATATGATAATGAATTGTTTACACATTGAACTAGGGGTTGAATTATATCTGGCTGACGCTGAAAATTAGAATGCAGACATAAAGGGACCAAATAAAATTGTGCGGTAATGATTTTTTTTAAAAAACAAATGAGAACGCAGAATCAGGGAAGAGCGGGAGCGCTCTTTCCCTTATATTAAATGGGTTAAGTCACTGCGCGGTTAACCGTTGTTGATGGCGTCATCGAAATCAACCAAACCTTTAATAGTTTTTTAGCCAATTTTAAAAGTCTAAACATTTTACATAACTAAAATATTGTCCATATTTTTCTGATATTAAAAACTTAAAAATTTTTGCTAAACATACCTGAATTTCATACTAATAAGCTTAATTTGCTTAACTTGTTTTGGTTTTTTTTTTGGGGGGGGGTCCCCCAAAAATTTTTCCCTGTGGTAAATATTTGGAGCTGATTTTTTGCACGTAGATGCTAAATTGCCGCCTCACCTGAATTTTATTCTCGTATATGCTACTAATTTTCAACGGGAAGATCGAAAAAATATCCTTACCACTAATTAGCAGCCATATGGCAACAATAAAAATATTTAAAACAATAAAATAAAATGAATCTTGGGTGACGTGTGAGCGCTGCGGGATACAATGTGTCAATAGACGGAAATTTATCAAAATCGAAACAGAAAAAAAGTCTTTTTTATATGAAATACTATGAAGGATTTAGGGTCGATGGTGCCTTGGGAACTTGGAGCTGGAACGTGGAGCCAAAAATAGGGAATTTGGAGCCGTAAGTGGGGAACTTGGAGCCGTAAGTAGGGAACTTGGAGCCAAAAGTAAAAATCGCTAAAAAGTTTACCTAAGATTAAGTGAAACCTAAATCTAACCCTTAACGAATTTTTTGTTAAAGGCTCCAAGTTCCCATTGCTCATGGCTCCAAGTTCCCGAAAATTTCTCATGGCTCCAAGTTCCCTGCTTGTGGCTCTAAAGACCCCGTACCCTATGAAACTACAATCACTCGAAAAATTTAATGCCGATTTTGACGCTTGCGTTATATTTTTTTTAATCGTTTTGACGACGCGTGACTTAACTAATACTGTGGTATTTACAGCTGGTTAACTCATGTAAAAGTTAATCCACTTTGAGAGAAATTTATGTGAATTAAGTTTTATTAATGGTTAAAACACGCAAACTAAAGCTTTTACACGTATTGTTTTTATTCAATTTTGTTTTTCTAAAAATTTCACAAAATCTGTTATTAATTTACAGGTTTTAAAGAGACTTGTTTCAGTCTTTTCTGGCATTTAGTTTTTAGACTTATGTAGCTTTATACTATTCCATTTAATATAAGGCTTTTTTTTCGAAACTTGTTTCGTCTTTTGCTAGAATTTTTTTTTTTAATTTCACCTTTTCACAAAATATACCATTAGAAACCAAATTTAGTCCTTAAAAAATTTGCATTTAGGTTACAAATTAATTAATTTGATAAATAATTATTAAAATACAGTTTTTAATCTTTGTTATTAATCCGCTTTAGTGAAAAAGTTTAAATGTTTTTGTTGTTAAATAGTCGATTCAATACTGCAAATTTTGCGGTCAGCTAGATTTTATTTGCCTATAATCTCACAGCACTATTGCATTTTTTTAGTCTGATAAAATTTGAAAAAATCATACTCACAGCTAGGGATCGACCGGGCCCCCGGCTTGTCATGACACTTTTTTCCAGCCCAGCCCCGTCCCCCGCCCGAAAAACACAATTATCTCTACCCCGGTTTTTAAAAATATTATAGATGAGGATTAAAAACTTAAATTCAGGTTTCCTGGATATTTGATTTTAAAGCAACCAAACTAGCGTTCTGCACCCCTTGTCAAGAGAAGCGCTGGAAAAAAGTTTATTTATTTCATTTAAACAGGATTCGCAGGGCCGATGTTACGCGGCTCTAACTGAGCAATCAAGTACTACATAAAAAAATATTAACAAACAATATTATTACAATTTAGGGGGTCGTAGTCGGTATTTGTCCCAGGGACCTTCAGTATGCCACTGCGCCACAACTTCGATGCAATAATACCTATAAAAAAAACTTGTGCCTGAATAACACGTAGAAAAATTCATTTCAGTCAGGGGGTTTTTTTGAAAAAAATCATTTGTTACCTATTTCTTAACATTCCAAGTATCGAAAAGTTAACGTTATATAATAAGTAAAACAGTGCAAATGAAAGGTATTTTTTAAAGGAAAAAAAACATAAATTTGTTTTATGTACTGTATTTAAAATATACAACAATTTTTTTTATTTGATATAAAATGTGATTAATAATTTAATTATCATTGTATTTTTCATATTCCTTGAAAACATTTGATAGAAACTAATATTATCCTAAGCCAAACTTTCTCTCAAATTTCAAACTAAGCCTTATTATGATATGTTTTATTTATTTATTAATATATAAAAAATGATTTAATTATGATTAAATAGCGAAAGTCATTAGTTTCTAGCGTATTATCATGATCTAGGGTTAAGAACATTAAAAAATTACATACACATATTACATACAAATATATGCTCAAGTTCAAAAAATAATCCAACTCTCAGTTTTATTGTTTGAATTAATTGTAACTTTTTTGGTTAGTTGAACCTAGCGAGTTCAGATTATTTTGCGTGGACTTGAATTAATGGGACCTGGAGATTTGATTTGTTGGACATTGAATGGTTATTCAAAAATCCTGGCTAACATTATCAGGTTTTTTGAAACGAAACAATATCCATAAAAAAGGGTCATCTGATGCATTTCTAAATATAAGTCAGTGCTCCACTGGGATAAATTCTTCTCTGATCCGCTGCACTATTGAGATTTTGATAAAATAGCAAAACGTCTGTCTTTCGTTCTGATGCTCCCTAAAACAAGATTGGACTGAGTCAAGCTGTAAAATACAATAATACCATTTGAGAGTAGTATTATGTGTAGCATTTGGTTGGTTATTGTAGTTGATTGGGTATTAAGTGCAAAGTAAAATTGTTATTATATATCCTGCAAAACAAAATAAATTAATCCCTCACACCCTTGCACTATCCGCAAAAAGGCAAAAACAACG
>JASAMX010012663.1:0-10406 GCA_030248175.1 Microlaimidae sp. YZB2_3
AAAAAGGAGTAAAGCTTGTCACGCACTAAGACCTCCATAGTTTTACATGAGTAAGAGGTAAGAGATATTGGACGATAATTTTCTTTTCTATTTTTTAGTTTCTTTTTAAAAATAGGTATGATCAATGCCACGAGCCAATCATCAGGGAGTTTGCCTGTTTCAAAAGATTTGTTAAAAATTTTGGCCAAAGGTTCAGCAAGTACTTTTGCAAGGCGTTTAAGAAAATAAGCTGGGATACAGTCCGGAGTTTTAGAAAATTTATTTGGTAAGTTTTTTAAAACTTTTGAAACATCTTTTGTTGAAAATTTCATGTTATTGAGATTAATTTTAGTTTCAGGTTCAAACTCAGGAAAATTACCATCATCAATGGTAAAAATAGAACTGAAATATTCAGCAAATAATTTAACTTTTTCAGAATCTTCAAATGCAAGTGTGGAGTCATTTTTAATTAATGCTGGAATAAAGCTTCTTGATTTAATTTTTTTATTGACAAATTTATAAAAACTTCCTAAATCTCCTTTCTTTAGAATTTGCTCTTCAAGTTTAATTTTGTGGTTTTTAACAGCTTCTTCATATTTTTTGGTAGTTAACCTATATTCAACTTTAACATCATTAGATTTTTTTTTATGCCAAAGTCGCAATTTCTTTTTTTGCAATTTAATTATGTTTTGTGGATATTTGGATTTTTTTCTAAAGTTAAGGGGTTTTCTTGGCACATGTACATTGATACCATCTATAAGTTTTGATTTGAAACATTGCCATTGCTCTTCAACACTGTTTAAATTTTTAAAAAGTCCATCCCAATTAAAAGTAGCATACAATTGAAAAAGAGAGTCATAGTCTGCATCTTTAAAGTTAGGTACCATGGTTGATGGATTTATATTCATTTTATGAGGCTCCAAACTTGCTTCAAGCTCAAACATGATTGAACAATGATCAGAGTTTAAAAAATTAGTGGCAATTTATTAGAAATTTGTATGCTGAACGTGATGCTCTAACTAAAACGCGGGGACTCTTGCATTTTGTTAAGCATCAAAGTTCTTTGCCGAATGACTGGGTAGTCCTTCCTTCTACCCAGAAATTCCAAGCACATAACCGGTCTGGCACAGAAAAAGTTACCACTCGCAGTAAAAATCTCGCATAGGACAGTTGCAAAGGTCTTACGTGCAAATTTTTTAATTCGCAAAGTCTCAAAAATAAAATCGATAACTTGTCAGCTCTATTGTCTCAAAGAAAGTATGATATTATTTGTATTTGCGAATCTTGGTTAGACTCTTCTGTGCCAGATACCATACTTAATTCTAACAATTCATATTCCCTGTTTAGGAAAGACAGAGAGGGCAAACTCGGTGGCGGTGTTTTAATTTTAGTTAACAAATACATAAAAGTAATGGAAGTTTTATTACCAAAAAAATTTGACTTACTTGAAAGTGTCTGCGTCAATATTATAGGTAAAGATAATAATAAACTTCGAATTATATGTCAATATCGACCGCCAAAGTTTATCGATCTTGCTTTAGAAACAATGTACATGGAGCTTTTAGCTGATTTAAATTTTTATTTATGCAATAGTTCAATTCTGTGCGTTTTTGTGGGCGACTATAATTCCCCTGCTATTCAATGGGACATTCCCAAAGTAAAAAATTCCGATTACAGTCATCATATGTTTTTAAACTCTGTAGTTGAAAATGATCTTTTTCAATTCTTAAATTTTAATACTCATATTAGTGGCAACCTGATTGATTTAATTTTAAGCAATCATAAAAATTTGATTTCTGAAATCACACAAAATGAACCGTTTACCACAACTTGTGACCATGTGTTAATCGATTTTTTTCTTTCTTTTTCTGTTGACAGCAAATCAAAAACAACGCGCACCTACTGAGCTAACAAATCAGCTGATTTTGCCAGCATATGCAATAAGTTAAAACACACAGATTGGGCCCCACTAATTACGTCGTCAAAAAATATTATTGAGCTTTATGAAAATTTTGTGTTTATTAATAGGCGTCTTATTGATAAATATGTACCGGTTAAGCGATACAAGCCAAATAAAGTACAATATACTCCCGATATTAGAGCTTTAAAGCGTAAAAAAACTTTTTTACACAGAAAATCTAAAAATAAACCCGTGTTTAAAAAAGAATGGAAAAACTGTGATAAGCAATATAATGAGGCATTGAAACTTTTTACGAAATCTTGAACATGAAGCTATAAATAGTGGTGACAGTACAAAATTTTTTTCTTTTGCCAAAAATAAATTTCGATGTAATAATCCCGATATTCCAGCCATAAAAAACGATGACGGTTTTTTAGCTGTTAACAATATAGACAAATGCAATATTTTTAACGACTACTTTGCTTCTGTTTTTACAAAAGATAATGGGGTTTGCCCCGACTTCAAAAAACGTGTAAAGGACACTGTTGGAAAATTTTCAATATCTTTTCCAGTTAGTTTTGTGTTAAAAAAGCTTAAAAAACTTCCTAAAAAGTCGTCTCGTACTCCTGATGATTTACCAGCTATCTATTTAAGAAATATTGCAGCTGAAATTTCTACACCCCTCGCGCGAATATTTGAGCTATCAATGCTATCTGGGACGGTTCCTTCATTATGGAAAGACGCTTTTGTTTTACCAATTTTTAAAAAAGGTGTTACTAGTAATCGTCAAAATTATCGCCCCATATTGCTTACATGTTTATCTTGTAAAGTCATGGAGAGCATCATTGTTGACAAATTACTTATTGATTTAAGAAAAAATAACTTAATTCACTCAGATCAATATGGTTTTCTAAAAAAAAATCAGTCGGTTTGCAATTATTATCTAGTATTTCAGATTGGACCAAAGCTATTGAAAATTATAAATTCATTGATGTTATGTACATCGACTTCTCAAAAGCTTTTGATTCTGTCAGTCACTCTAAACTTCTGATAAAATTAAAAGCTTATGGAATTGATTATGAACTATTTAATTGGAACTGAAATTTTCTAAATAACAGAAGACAAAAAGTTATTTTAAATGATGACTCACATGACTTAAATAAAAATTTTGTTTGTTCTGATTATGCCTATGTTTCAAGTGGAGTGCCTCAAGGCAGTGTCCTTGGGCCGCTCCTTTTTCTTCTCTATATCAATGATCTGCCTGATTGCCTTGATAAGACGGTGTCAGTCAAGCTTTTTGCAGTCGATGCCAAATTTTACACCATTCTTGATAAACATAATACTCAAAAAAATTTTCAGGAAAATTTAGATCGATTTTGCAAGTGGGCAACAACATGGCAACTAAACATTGCTATAGACAAATGTAATGGTTTACACCTAGGCTTAAATAATCCAAAACATATTTATTATCTTAATGAAAATTTAATTCTCAGCAAAAATTGTATACGTGACCTAGGTATATTGGTATCTTCTAATTTAAAGTTTTCAGATCACTGCGCTTCTATAGCTGCTAAAGCATTGAGCCAAATAGGTGTATTATTTAGATCTTTTCGTACTAACAATATGGAAATGTTGCTTAAAGCGTATAAAAGCTTTGTACACCCTTTAGTTGAATTTGAAACTTATGTGTGGAACCCACATTTTTTAATGGATATTGAACGTGTTGAGAAAATTCAAAGAACTTTCACAAGACGTCTATATCAGAGATGTGGCTTTCCTTATGTAGCATATGAAACCAGATTAAAAGAACTTAAACTAGATAAATTAGGGGCTCATAGAAATCGAAATGGCCTATTACTTTGTTATAAAATTTTAAATAAACTTGTGGATATTCCTTCTGAAAAACTTATTTTATTAGACACAAACTCAAAAACCCGTTCTAATGGTTTAAAATTAAAAGGGAAACTTGATCGACTTAACATATCTAAATATTTTTTCTCCAGTCGTATTGTTGATTTGTGGAACAAATTACCTAAAGATTTAGTGTTTTCCAAATCTTTTAGTATTTTTCGTCATAAACTCTGTAGTTTAATTTTTGAACTTTAATTATTTAAAATTTTTAAAGTCTAATTATTTTCTATTTAGGCTTTTTTTCATTTTATAAATATGTATAAAGTTGTTCACATTTAACTTTTTACTAATGCAATTTAGTTTTAAAAAATATTTCTTGGTTACAAATCTGTATGTATCTATTGTATAATTAACATAAAACAATTTTTTTAGCTTCGTTTATACTTCTTTTATATGTGCGTTTTTTTATTTATATTTTTTTAGCTTTAATACATTTTTATTAAGCTTATTGTAATTATATATGTATCCGTTTTGTTTAATAACTTTTTCAAATTGTATTTTTATTTTAAATTACATGTGAATATTTTGTTGTATTATAAGTATGTCACTATATATGTAACCTTTGCAACAATAAATTCTATTGTTCTAAAAACAAAAAAAAAGTTGTATGAAATGCAAAATATTGATCAGTGTAATTCAAAGTAAATAAAAGGAGAGAACACAATGAACCTAGAGGCTACTCACATGTGTCTACTAAATTAATTGAAGTAGTCAAAACTTACAGTTTTAAGTTTTCTTTCATAAAAAAACTAAGAGTGTTAGTTTCAGCTACATTTTTTGGGAGATAATTCCAATATTTTGCAGATCGTGAGGAGAAAAAGAACAAAGATAAATTATTAGAAACTTTAGGTAAATTTAATTTCAACAAGTGGTCATTTTTGCTTAAAAATTTACCCCAAGAATAAAAATGGTTGAAATTTAAGTCACTTAAATTTTGAATAATTTTAAAACACATTGTAATGTCAAACTTTTTTGACGAACTTCAAGTGGCTCAAGTTATAGTTTTGCTAGCCTTTCAATATAATTGTCGCCAATTAGAAAATTGCATCTAAGATATGCGCGTCTTGAAAAATATTTTTGAACATGCTCAATTAAATCAATATTTTTTAACAAATATGGGGACCAAACCTGTTAACAGTACTCTAATATGGGGCGTACGTAGCAATTTTAAGCTGTCGCTAAAGCGTTGATAGTTTTAGTTTGAAACCATCAGAAAATCATATTAACAGTACCCATGGCCTTTTTAGCTGTATATTTACAATGTTCGGATGATTTTAAGTTAGATCTAACTAATACACTCAAGTCCCTGGCTTGATCACTAATACCTAAATGCTTATTGTTGATGAACACAGAACGCTTAAAATTATATACATCCATGTGTACAACAGTACATTTGTGTTCAGCAATTTTAAGCTGCCATTTATGTGCCCAGGATATTAGTTTATTTAACTTATCTAGAAAATTCCTATTGCCGTTCAATTTTAATCAAGCCTCATAGTTTAACGTCATCAGCAAAAAACTTGCGAGAAACACTGTTTATTTCCCTCGGTAAAAAATTATAAAGAGCAAAAAAAGTAAAGGTCCCAAGACGTAACCTTGAGGTACGCCTGAAGTAACATATTTATATGACAAAAAAGAGTTGCCTAAAGTTACTCATTGTTTACGGTTCATTAAAAACGCTGCAATCCATTCTACAAATCACCATCAATTCTAAATGATTGTAATTTAGAAATTAGATTATTGCGAAACAAAAACTGTGTCTAGTATTTAATTATTTTTATTTATTGCAGTCGTTAAAGATTTGAAGCAGTAATGAGAGGTTGGTTTTTTAAAAACCCGCAAGAAAAACAACCGCGCTTTACTAAAATCAATAAAAACTGTATTTAGGATTACTTTTACTACCTTTCATAAAGTTTTATACATATGCAGTTAACCAAGAGCGCTTCGAGTAAAAAAGAGACTTTTAACCGTTCTATATAGACTAACCAAGGCAGAAAATTATTGGTGGTAATTGCAGGCTTCCGTTTCTTTTTTTCGTTTTTTTTAAAAGATTTAAAGAAGCAGTAATGAATTTTAAACAAACAAAAACACTCCAGGTCCTACTTTTTTACGTATATTTGGTTTTTTTCTTTTCACAAAAAAAACACCACCCCAACAACCAGGTTGGTTTTTTTACATAAAAACCCATATTGATCTTTTGATATTAGTTTTTTTAAAGTTTCGCTGCTTTAATAGAAAATCAAACATTTGGCTGGCTACGTAGCAATTATCTTAATAATTATATTTTGTTGTCTTTTTCCAGTTAGCAACAAAATCTTTAATCTAAATCAAAAATAATATTCAACCAAAAGACAAGAAAAAAAAAAAATAGCAGTTTCCAAAATTTTACAACAAGCAATGAAATCCACGTAGTAAAGAGGATGGAGAAGTTTGGTTTGTTTGCAAAGACGATAATTATTTAAATGTTTAAAAAAAAAACAAAAAAAAGCAAAACCAGAGAGGACATACCACCAATACTTTTCTGCCTTGGACAACCTGTGTTTAATCTCTTAACCAGTGCCGCCGGTATAACATATGACTGTTAACCAAGTATAATAATTATCGTCCCATATCCAACGGCATCGCAAAAAAACAAACCAAAACAAAAAAAAAAACAAGCGGCAATATGGGTTTTTATGTAAACCCCTGCTCTTCTCTTCAATCTTTTAACGACTGCAATAAGCTATATAGAAAATAATTAAAAAAATATAGACACAGTTTTTATTGATTTAGTAAACTCACTGAGTTTGCGCAAAAAGATACTTTTAAATACATCATTTAGATTGATGGTCATAAATGGATTGCAGCTTTTATGAACCTTAAAAAAAAACCAGGCACTTGTCATATAAATTGTCTCAGGCACCTCAAACTGACTACTTTTGCCTTTTTTTATTTTTTTCCAAAGCCCAACCCCACACAACCAAACAAAAAAATTGTACACATGGATGTAAATAATTTTAAGCGTTCTGTGTTCATCAACAATACAGCATTTAGGGTTAAGTTTGTTAAACAGGGCCTGAGTGTATTAGTTATATCTAACTTAAAGTCATTCCGAAAACATTGTAAATATACAGCTAAAAAGGCCATGGGTACTGTTAATATGATTTTCTGATGGCTTCAAACTAAAACTATCAACGCTTTCAGCGACAGCTTAAAATTGCTACGTACGCCCCATATTAGAGTACTGTTAACACGGGTTTGGTCCCCATATTTGTTTCAGAAAAAAATATTTGATTTCATCTGAGCATGTTCAAAAATATTCAACACATTTCAAGACGCGAAATATCATGCAATTTTCTAATTGGCGACAATTATATTGAAAGGCTAGCAAAACTATAACTTGAGCCACTTGAAGTTCGTCAAAAAAGTTTGACATTACAATGTGTTTTAAAATTATTTAAAATTTAAGTGACTTAAATTTCAACCATTTTTATTCTTGGGGTAAATTTTTAAGCAAAAATGACCACTTGTTGAAATTAAATTTACCTGAAGTATTTAATATTTATATTTTGTTTTTTTTCTCCTCACGATCTGCAAAATATTGGAATTATCTCCCAAAAAATGTTGCTGCAACTAATACTCGTAGATCTTTTGAAAGAAAACTTAAAACTGGAAGTTTTGACTACTTTACTTAATTTAATAGCACATGTGAGTAGCCTCTAGACTCATTGTGTTCTCTCCCTTTATTTTACTTTGAATTACACTGATCAATATTTTGCATTTCATACAACTTTTTTTTTGTTTTTAGAACAATAGAATTTATTGTTGCAAAGGTTACATATATAGTGACATACTTATAATACAACAAAATATTCACATGTAATTTAAAATAAAAATACAATTTGAAAAAGTTATTAAACAAAACGGATACATATATAATTACAATAACCTGGAGAAAAATGTATTAAAGCTAAAAAACATAAATAAAAAAACGCACATATAAAAGAAGTATAAACGAAGCTCAAAGAAATTGTTTTATGTTATTCATACAACAGATACATACAGATTTGTAAACATGAAATAATTTTTTAAACTATATTGCATTAGTAAAAAGTTTATTGTATGCAAATTTATACATATTTATAAAATGAAAAAAGCCTAAAAAAATATTAGAATTTAAAATTTTAAATAATTAAAGTTCAAAAATAAAACTATAGAGTTTATGACGAAAAATACTAAAAGACTTAGAAAGCACTAAATCTTAAGGTAATTTGTTAAACAAATCAACAATACGACTAGAGACAAAGTATTTAGATATATCAAGTCGATCAACTTTGCCCTTTAATTTTAATCCATTAGAATGGTTTTTGGAGTTTGTGTCTAATAAAATAAGTTTTTCAGAAAGAATATCGACAAGTTTATTTTAAATTTTATAACAAAGTAAAAGAACATCTCTGATATAGATGTCTTGTGAAAGTTTTCTGAATTCGCTCAACACGTTCGATATCCACTAAAAAATGTGGGTTCCACACATAATTTTTCAATTCAACTAAAGGGCGTACAAAGCTTTTATACACTTTAAGCAACATTTTCATATTATTAGTACAAAAAGATCTAAATAATAGGCTATTCGGCTCAGTGCTTTAGCGGCTATAGAAGCGCAGTGATCTGAAAGTTTTAATTTGGAAGATAGCTAGGTCACGTTTACAATTTTTGCTAAGAATTAAATTTTCATTAGGATAATATATATATATTTTGATTTATTAAAGCCTAGGTGTAAAACATTACATCTATCTATACCAATGTTTAGTTACCGTGTTTTTGCCCACTTGCAAAATCGATCTAAATTTTGCTGAAAATTTTTTGAGCAATTTGTTTGTAAAGAATGGTGTAAAACTTGGCATTGTCTGCAAAAAGCTTGACTGACACCGTCTTATCAAGGTAATCAGGCAGATCATTGATACAGAGAAGAAAACGGAGCGGCCCAAGGACACTGCCGTGAGGCACTCTACCTGAAACGTAGGCATAATCAGAACAAACAAAATTTTGATTTAAGTAATGTGAGTCATCATTTAAAATAACTTTTTGTCTTCTGTTATTTAAAAAATTTAAAATCCAATTAAATAGTTTATAATCAATTTCATAAGCCTTTAATTTTATAGTGACTGACAGAATCAAAAGCTTTGGAGAAGTCGATGTACATGACATCAACAGGTTTATAATTTTCAATAGTTTTGGTCCAATCTGAAATACTAGATAATAGTTGCGAACCGACTGATTTTTTAAAAAAAACCCATATTGATCCAAGTGGATTAAGTTATTTTTTCTTAAATAAATAAGTAACTCGTGAACAATGATGCTCTCCATGACTTTACAAGATAAGCTAGCGATAATGTGAGCGATATGGGAGGATAATTCTGACAATTACTGGTAACACCGTTTTTAAAAATTGGTAACACAAAAGCGTCTTTTCACAATAAAGGAACAGTCCCAGATAGCATAAATAGCTCAAATATACGCGCGAGGGGTGAAGAAATTTCAGTTGCAATATTTCTTAAATAGATAGCTGGTAAATCATCAGGGAGTACGAGACGACTTTTTAGGAAGTTTTTTAAGCTTTTTTAACACAAAACTAACTGGAAAAGATATTGAAAATTCCGACACATTCCTTTAGCATTTTTTGAAGTCGGCAAACTTCATTATCTTTTGTAAAAAACAGAAGCAAAGTAGTCGTTAAAAATATTGCATTTTGTCTATCTATTGTTAACAGCTAAAAAACCGTCATCGTTTTTTATGGCTGGAATATCGGGATTATTACATCGATTTTTTTTTTTGGCAAAAGAAAAAAAAAATTTTGTACTGTCACCACTATTTATAGCTTCATGTTCAAGATTTTCATTAAAAGTTTCAATTAAAAATTCCTATTGCTTATCACAGTTTTTCCATTCTCTCTTTTTTAAACACGGTTTTATTTTTAGATTTTCTGTGTAAATATAAATAAAGTTTTAAAGCTCTAATACCGGGAGTATATTGTACTTTATTTGGCTTGTATCGCTTAACCGGTACATATTTATCAATAAGACGCCTATTAATAAACACAAAATTTTCATAAAGCTCAATAATATATTTTGACGAGCATAATTAGTGGGGCCCAATCTTTGTGTTTTAACTTATTGCATATGCTGGCAAATTGACTGATTTGTTAGTTCAGTAGCTACACGTTGTTTTGATTTACTGTCAACGGACAAAAGAAAAAATCGGAGTTGACACATGGTCACAAGTTGTGGTAAACTATTCATTTTGTGTGATTTCAGAAATCGAATTTTTATGATTGCTTAAAATTAAATCAATCAGGTTGCCACTAATATGAGTATTAAAATTTAAGAATTGTAAAAGATCATTTTCGACTTCAGAGTTTAAAAACATATGATGACTGTAATCGGAATTTTTTACTTTGGGAATGTCCCATTGAATAGCGGGGGAATTATAGTCGCCCCGCGAAGACGCAGAATTGAACTATTGCATAAATAAAAATTTAAATCAGCTAAAAGCTCCGTGTACATTGTTTCTAAAGCAAGATCGATAAACTTTGGCGGTCGATATTGACATATAATTCGAAGTTTATTATTATCTTTAC
>JASAMX010012664.1:0-30007 GCA_030248175.1 Microlaimidae sp. YZB2_3
TATGTTGTACTTCGTTCAGTTACGTATGGCTATGATGGAAGTGGTGGACTTCTTGCATGTGTCTTGACATGGAAATCTACCAACCAACTAAAGTTAAATTCTATCAGGGTGAAAATAGATGAGTGGTAAAATAACCACTCGTTCTTTGAGAAAATATCACGTGCAGAGAAACACATGACGCAACTAAATAATAATTGGTTACATGACCGCTGAAAACTTTTTTTAAAATTTTTCTCGCTCGCAGGTTTATTGTTTATTTCTTCCTGGCGGAGAGTGGTTACGCCCTTGATTTCAGCCTGGAAGACTTTAGCTTTAGTTTAAATTGAATTTGACAAGAAGGTTGTGACTTGGATTGCTGATAGAATGCTGCCTTACACAGTTGTTGATTCTACTACTTTCAAATATGTACTAATGAATCGCACCTCCTCCAAACAAGATTAAGGGACAAAATAGACTAAGATGAAAACTGGATAAGGTTTTGTGGTAAGGCCCTGATGATATATTTTATGTTATGTTAATTAATTTAACTATTTAAGTATTTCAGACTTGTGCACAGCGCCCTTGGGGTTTAATTGGGGGGCCATTTTAAAAAGGGGGCATGGGGGCAACTTTTTTGAAATTGGAAGGGGCAATAAAACGGGGGGGGCAAGCAGGGAAGAAAGAAAAAAAGAGAAAAAAAGGAGAAAAAAAGCGACGAAAAGAAGGAAAAAGGGAAAAAAAGAGACAACAAAAAGCGAAATTATAAATTATAAAAAAATTAAAACCTTAATAGAAAAAACATGGCTAAACTACTTTCTGTGTAAAAAAAAGTTCAGTATATACAAAATGAGCATGGGCGTAGCCAGGGGGATCTAGGGGGTCTAGACCCTCCCCCCTTTGGGTCGGCAAAGGGACAAATTTTGGGTGGGTTAGACCCTCCTTTTGGGTCGCCAAGTATAAAAATTTGGGAGTCTAGAATGGCCATTTTTTAAAAATTTTCTCGCGCTTCGCTCCGCTCAGCACTTCTGAATTTGTGTTACTTTGTTTTGTGATCTTGGTATGTATGACCACACGAGATCCACCCCATTCTTAATATTTTAATTGGTCTCCAGTTCTAAATTTGTGTTACTTTGTTTTGTAATCTTAATACGACAACACTGGACCCCCCTTTAGATTGTTATATAGTGGGGTGGGATTAAAAATTTAAAGGTTTAGGAGAAGTAATTTTAAAAACATTTTCTCGCACTTTGCATTGTTCAGCTGTAATTCAATGTACTCATTTTCTAGTTGTTAATGTATTAGAAATCAAAAATTTTAAGGTATCAAATTGTTTGTAAAAAATGGTTTTCTTTGTTTTATAGATTTTTTTATTGAATAATAGGAAAATAATGACGTATGTGACATAAACAAGGCAATACACACTCCGCGCAAAGCGCGGAAATTTTTTTTTAGCCCCTTTATAAAGTTTAGAATTTGGACCCCCCTTTTGGAAATTTTGTTCAGGTTCAGGGTTGGACCCCCCTTTCCGAAATCCTGGCTACGCCCATTAAAATGAGCAAACGAATTTTCTTACCTGCAACAGGTAATGTTACAATCCATGAAATAAAGATGTTTCTGAACAAAGTCCAACTGACACTCTTTCTGGACTGCAAGTAACCAACAGACACAACGCTGCCCACTTTGCAATGAGTGGAACTAATAGGGAGGCCCATCTTGGACGCCAAAAGAACAGTTATAGCTGAACCAATCTCTATGGTGAATCCGCTAAAAATTAATAATAATTCAGCAAATTTTAACGGCAAAATATTCTAAATTTATTTTTCGCTGTCAGGTTAAATATTAACTTAGCAGATTTAAATACATGTATTAAAAATCTTGAAACTTATTTGAGTTTGAATAGAAATCCCAATCTCGTTTTTCCATATAAAAAGTGAATTGCTGTTCATATTATCTTACACAATATTAGAACTCACAACTAATAAGGGCCAATGCAGAATGATATGACAAAGTATAACCTTGTTAAAGGATTTAAGAAAAGAGTATGTTATGATTATTACTGTAAAACTACTAAAATTATTCTGGATTGATTGTCTGATTTAACGGAATGCAAATTTTATCTCCTTAACAAGTATTTCGGAACAGTAATTTTTAGATGCAAAAGCTTTAAAGGGCACAAAGTTAAAGTTTTTGTCTTTGATCTCAATGATTTTTTTGGGAAAACCTTAACATTTATAGGTAAAAAAGGGGTAGGGGCAGGCTGCGCCTCAAATTCAAGGCGTCCACCCCGGCCTCGAAACTTGGAGGGGCAGGCGCAGCCATGGGGCCCACCTCTTCTAGCCTTCAAATTTTGCCCCTCTCAGACAAAAATCTAGAAGGGGCTTCCTCCCCCTCCCCAATTATCGAATTTTTTACCCCTGACCCCCCTCTAGAACTTGAAACCTGACCCTTCCCCTCCCCCACCGAGAAAATCTTAGGTACTTTTTTATACTAAATTTTCTTTCAAAAATGTCAGTTTTAAACACAAAGTTATGTTTTTAAACCCTTTTATATCAGATTATTATTATTGATTTTTATTTATAAAATGTAGTATTATCCTATAAAAAAACAATTATTAATGTAAAAAAAAACAAAAAAGTATATATCGAACCTTAAGAGGAGCACTGTCACAAATCAAATTCCTATAACGCCCTGAATGGAGTACTCTTTTCCTTTATTACAAAACCTATCGACATACAATTTAATATTTTGGTTTCTCCTAACCAATTCTGCATACAGATTTCAATTTAATCGGTTTAGTAACAAAAGAGTTCTATGACCCGAGCGCGAGCGTTATAGGAATTTGATTTGTCACAGTGCTCCTTTAAGTGCTTTAAATATGAAAAGAGTATATTTGTATTATATAAGTGACTAGAGTATACGAAAACGATGAAGTGTTGTAAATAATATAAATAGGGCCAAACAATTGTTGTTTTTGTTTAAATGAATGTTAATTAAAGAAATGGTGTGAAGGCAAATTAATAGGCGCATAATCTTTATTACCACCAACGTTTCGATTTTTTACAGATCATCGTCAGGGTCCGAATTAATAACAACTGTAAAAACAATGAAATAAATACAAAAACGCGTAGTATTACAAAACAAATTAAAATGTGTAAAACGCAATATGTTCGAAGCAACGAAAACAAAGCAAATTAAACCCAATAAATAAAAAATTAAATAGAAAATTAATTATAAAGAGTATTTTTCAAGTAAAAGCATATAAATTGTAGGAACAAATTTAAAAATTTCAACTGAATGAGTGTTTAATAAATTAGGATTATTTTTGTTAGCTAAAATATAAAAAGCCTCTTAAAAACATTAAAATTGTCCTCGAAACAAAGAATTTTATAAAAACAAAAAAAACTGTAATTAGTATTTCTAGCATGCAACGAAACACCTGAGAGAGAAGATGGGTTAGTTGAGCTATTTACCGCACGTTTATGTTCTGAAAAACGAGTCATAAAACTACGTTGGGTCCGGCCCACGTAAAAACAGTCACAAACATTACAATTTAAAAGATAAACTATATTATTACTGGCCAAACATTGAGATAGGGAGCGCGACTCATTTTGGTAAAGCAATAGTGAACGGATAGATTTAGAGGAAAAATAAAACGTTTAAAAACCCGCTTTGTTAAGAATGCGCCTTAAAGTGTAAGACTTGTAATAAAAAACGGGGGAATAAAGAAGTAGAAGGTAAAGCATTTTTGAAAAAAGGAGCGTTTTTCGAATTAAGACGTGATATATTGAACAATTTGGCTACAAGCTCTCAAGACTCATGTTTATTTACAAATAAAGCAGTTTTCGCATTTTTTTTTAAATTCTAATGAAAAGGACCGACCGTTTTTTTACAAAAACAGAGCGTAGCAAATTTCACTAACAAGTTTGTACACAGCAGCATGTCAGGAGCATAATATTTATAAACATTATTATAACATTCCAAATATTTAATAAGCTAATGACTCCTGAGATTATCCCCATCTAATTGCAGTAAATGTTTTGTTACAGTAAATTCATTCTCAAAACATTTCAAAATTATTTACTGCTATCATCCTGCAATCACTAAAAAAACAGGTTAAAAACAGGTTACTACAGGCGATTAATTATATTTTTTGAATTATAGTTTGTAAAACAGCACCGTTCTGCAAAAAATTTACGTGACTTTATTTCGCACCTACACGGAAAGGAAAATTTTTACAATAGTGAATCGGGATATATATCAGGATTGGAAATTACACGATAAAAAATTCAATCATTTTTTGTTGGCTATGGTTATAAATATTTCTTAACAACCGTGCAGACTGTATGAAATATATTTTGATGGTAGTTAACTTGATTTATTGCTCAGAGTTTTTAAACAAAACATCAACATCAAAAGTAAACGTAACGTGATGGCTAAAAATTCATGATTTAGGGCCTATTACCACACACAAAAACATGCAAACATTCCTCTGAATTTCATGTGGTATTTAACTATAATTCAATTGTTCTCACTTGTTTTATTTCCATGTGTTAACAAGTGTAATACAATAATAATAATATGCTAACAAGAATGTTTTAATATAGAACTCTAGCGTACGTTCTGGTAGCCACAAAGTTCTGTTTGCTTGTCTGTATTGTAGTTCTAAGTTTAGTCGCGTTACCGCTTTATAGTTTTATTAGGTCAATATATACAGCTACCAGGGACAAGGTTACACAGCTTGGAAGGAGCGGGAGGTGGTTAAGTTCTGACAAAGTTCTGATAAGAAAAGATCTGTTCAACTCTCGATCTTCGCTCCCAGCGAACTTGGAAGACCTTGGCGTTTGTAGCGGAAAGCAGGGGAGTAGCAAAATGATCGATATTCATATAGAAATTGATCACCAAACACGGAATTAGTTTCCATACCTGACGACCTTGCTACACCCTTTTTATAGACCCACGAGGAATGCCCCTCGTGCGTGAGCTCTAACCTTTTCGCCTTAGACGCCGAGGAATGCAACCAAGATCTCTAGAAACGAAGATAAAACTGTTAGATAAAGAATTTTAGAAATTAATAAAAATATTAAAACTAAATGAATTATTTTAATTAATAATTAGGGTATTACAGAACAGTACTGATAATTAGTATTTGGAAGTGAAATCACAGACCTGTGCACGGTTTAGAAATGCTTTCCCTCTCCCCGCTTTATTAGTGGCTGTGCGTGTGCTCCCTTCCGTCCAAAAATGAAAAAGTAAAAAAAATTATTGCGTCATTTTTGACTTATTTATGACGTCATTTTCACAAAATTTTTTGCAGCTTTAGCGTATTTTAATGTATTTTAAGCCATTTATACCTATTTTTACTTAAATTTTGCTTTTTTATGCCATTTTCTTTTCTTTTTTCCGTTTTCCCTTGCTTGCCCTCCGTTTTATTGCCCCCTCGTTTCGACAAAATTAAACCCTCTGTGCTCCCCACTTTTTGGAATTGCCCTCCCCTCCCTTCTTGATAAAACCACGAGGGAGGGGGGCAGGGCACAGGTCTGCAATCACACATACACAAACATTAGCTAGCAGTTTCATTTCAATTATTAAGAATAAAGATAAACTTCGTTTTTTACAGTTGAGTTATAATTTAAAAGGATTCTTTTTGCGATATCTCTCCACTAGATTGTTTTATTAGTAACGTTTTGCTTTTTTAATGAATAAGATGTTAATAAATAATCTTTAATATCATGTTCCAAAGCTCTGTCTCGTATATAAGCAATTAAGTTAACACAGGTTTTGGACAAAGTAATCAATGATGTAACTTTTCTCATTATTCTTAAAAGTAGTGCTAAAAGAAGGCAGAGCTCCAGGGATTGTTCTAAAACTCTAAAAAGTGGACATCCACTCCGAAGCTCGGAGCAACGGGGAACACCACTAATTGACAATAATATTTCAGCATTTTAAATACTACTGCTATGTGACTGGTATTTACGAAATATGTTAAAAAATGTATTGAACGCAAAAGACAAAAAACAACAAAAATACTCCAAACAATAATATACCAACCTGGTTGGAGTGATCGTTGTCAACCCCGTGCCGACGGTTTGAATGACGCGATGTCCCAACACCCACAGACCCACGCACATTCCCACGGCGCCATAGAACAGGAGCCAGATGGGTGTTTGACCCTTCTGGGCCACGTTGCCTTCCGAGTAAATTATCCACAGACTGACCAAAGGTGCAATGGCATTACTAAAAATGGAAGTCAACTTTCGCTTTTTGAAGGTATTGTTGCATATCGTCTCATCTTCAGCAGCAAGGTGAGTCAGAGAGACTCAGTATCATAGGTGAGCATGAACCGGGAAGCTAGGAGGGAGGTGGCTAGGTAATCCCCGGTAAATGGACTTTTAAAAGCTAGGAGGGGGTCTAAAGGGGGGGGGGGTCCGTACCCCCGTCCGTAATTAGAATACTTGGGACTTGGGAGATACTCAGAAAAAAATCTGGGAGGCCACTCAGTTGCGTAGCCAGAGGGGCGGTGGTTCCCCCTTCCCCGAAATTCGGCGACGCCGGATTTTTCCGTAAGGGAGGAGGACCCTTACGTTTTTTGAATTTTGGGAGAACAATATTTTTTTTAAAAAATAAATTCAGAAACATTCCTGATGCGTTTCAAAAGCATACAAATACCCAAAAAACTAAAAATTTTTATCGCTTCGCGGGAAGTGTCTGTACATTTATAATTTATATTAGTTTTTTAAATTTGATGGATTGTACTATTAAATACGTAGCTTAGGCATATGCCTTTGCCTTAGATATTGAACTGCAACACTATATACATGTTAAAACTTCAAGTATTATTGATATATAGGTTTGATAATGACTGTTTTAAGCCCCTTAACAACGGTTTTTATACTTGTAGGCATAGATGGGCAGAGGGGGAATTATACCTCCCCCCAAAATCCCGACTATAATCGACACCCCCCTCCTAAAATTTGGGAGTACCCCGGACACCCCACCCCCTAAAATTTGGGGGGTCCCAGTACTAAAAACGGTAAAAATGGGGTATTTGAGGGATACCCAAAAAAAAAAAAATTTGAGACACCCCCTATCCCAAATTTCGGGGGTCAGGTATACCCCCAAAATCCGGGAGGCTGCCTACCTATGCTTGTGGGGTAATCCGCCTCTCTCCACCTCCCCCCTCCGTTCTTGGCGAAGCGTGGCATTTTTGTATAGGTTTCCTTTTTTACTTTTCGAATAATGTGCTATAAAAATTTAACAAAAATATTTCTATTTCTAAAACCATAAATTAATCTATATAAAAAATTTTCCCGCTAAGCGGGAAGGTCAAATTTATATATAAGAAACCTTATGTTATCAGTAATATTTTTGTTACTATAACTTCAACCATATTCATACGCAAAATTTAAAGACAGGCAATAAATAGTTTTGTTTTATACAATTTTATCTTATCGCCATATTAATTTTGAGGATCAAACAAATTTCATATAAATTAGGAAAAAGGGGACGATTTTTAAGTACATATTTCAAAAAGGGACATCCCCAAGATCCCCCGGCCGACGCTTCGCGTCGGCTGGCGCCGCTACGCGGCGCAGGCGACGGCGCTTTACACCGCTTGTGTGACACTTTTCCCCCCAAATGAAATCCTGGCTACGCCACTGACGCCACTCACCTATGGTTATAAGCATACATGGGCACGGGGGGTTTTGAAGGGGGGTTAACCCCCCAAATTCTGAGAAGGGGGTTTAACCCCCGCCCACTCAGAAGTGTGGGGGGAGAAAAAGTTAACCCCACCAATTTTGGAAAAATGAAGAAAAAAAATGTCCTTAAAATGACTTCTAAAGCTGCCTCCAAATTTAAGTTTTGAAGTCAAAATGATGTTTTAAACGTCAGATGGATTCCAGTGTCCCAAATATTGTTTTAAACCATAATAACTTCAATAATATTGTTCTTTTTATAGGATAATGCTATATTTTATTAAATAAAAAGCGATAAAAAAAAGGTTGTGAAAATATGAACTTGAGTTAAGCATTGTTTCCCCCGAACCCCCCTGACTGAATTTTTAAGATCACAGAAAATTATGTAGAAATTAGGTAAGAAAACAAAAGTAAAAGGTATGTTCCCGCGATCACCAGGAGACGATTTTTAAGCCGTTTTTAGTATATATTTTAAAAAATTTTCGCCTCCGGCGGCTGGGGGGACACCCTCCAGACCCCCCGGCCGACGCGCGGCAGCGCTTCGTGCCACTTTGACAACACTTTTTCTCCCCTCCCCCAGACTGACGGCCCCGAAATGAAATCCTGACTGCTCCACTGCATATTTTTATTAAAAGAATTAAAAAAGTAAAATTTATAAGTTGCAGTAAGATCTTATTTTAATTTTAAACAGTTTTAAAGCATTTATAAGCTTGTTTTACGTTTTTTACGCGTTTTAAGCTCATTTTAAGGCAGCGCGGAAATATTGGGTACACCCCCCTCAAAATTTGGGTCTTACTGGACACCCCCCCTAAAATTTGACCCCCCCCCCAAAAAATCCGAGAGGCTGCCCACCTATGGGGAGGGCCCCCTAGATTTTTGTGGAGGGGAGTGCAAAATTTCGAGGCTATGAGGGCTGGACTCCTGCCGCCTGCCCTCTTCTTTTCTCACCTATGCCTATAGTGCCACATCATACTTACCTGACGTCGTTCCCGCCATGAGCAAATCCGCCGAAACAGGCGCTGAGTATCTGGAGGAATGTGAAGAGTTTGGAGGCGTAGAGGTTCTCCTTGGCCGGCGGCCGGAGGGTCTTCCCGCACCCCAATTTCTTCCCCAACGATTTTTTAGACGGCGCTCCTGCTGGAATGAAGTGGCCTGGAAAACGAAATTTGCGTTAGAATTGTAAAAAAACACCACTATATGTGCATCCACGATCTGCTAAATACACCGCTTGGTTATTTCCAATGTTTTTTTATACACCATTTTTTAAAAGAAAACGTTTCTGTTGAACGATATTAATAAAACTTAATAGAAATCATGCTAGGAGACCAAAAAGCTTGAGTTTTAAATTTCATTCAATTCAAAAAAAGTATTAAATGAGTACTAATATTTAAAAAAATATTTTTAATTTGTGGTCACAACAGTTGGTGTGTTTTTTTGTTTGGTGTTACTCTGCCATTAGTAGATAGCTATATTAATGTTTTACTTTTAAAAACAGCTAACTAACTACGTGTATAAAAAAACATTTCATTTTTTTTAAATTTCACATTTTGTAATTATAAAAATGTTCTAAAACACACCATAAACCAAACAACATTTTTGAAATAGGTATTATGCTTTTAAAATGCAATTATTCATCTAATACTTTTAAAAATTAAACCAAATTTAAAATTTAAGTTTTCTCGTGCCCTAGCATAGCATGAATTCTATTAAGTTTTGCTAACATCCGCTCAGTAGATATGTTTTCTTTTGAAAAATGGTGTATAAAAATACCATTGATGGAAATAACCAAGCATTAAATAGATGAACAGGTCAAAAAGCTAGGGGAGGGGGTGTTTACCCCCGGATAAATGACATTTCAAAATCTAGGAGGGGGGTCCTAGGGGGGTCGAACCCTTCTAGCTTTCTAGTGGAGGTCGACTTGGGGTGGAAGATTTTAAAACCTAGAGGGGGGTCAGGTGAGGTCCGATTTCTGAAACAAAATACTTTTAAACCATTAAATGTTTAATAATAGTTTTTTATAAGATAATACTACATTTTATTGAATAAAAAGCGATATTTAGGTATAAATAGGGTGTAAAAACATGAATTTGCGTTAAAAATTTACGTTTTTGCAAGAAAATTCAGTATAAAAAAGCACTTAAAATTTTCTCGAGAGGGGGGGGTCAGATTTCAGAATCTAGAGGGAGATGAGGGATAAAAAATTTGAAAATTTGGGGGGAGGGGGGCCCTGGATTTTTTTCCACGGGTGGGGGCCCAAAATTTCGAGGCTAGGGGGAGTGGAACCCCCCTACCCCCCTGTTCATCTATGGTTGGTGTACTTTTTTGTTTGGTGTTACTCTGGCATTAGTAGATAGCTATATTAATGTTCTACTTTTAAAAAAAGCTAACTACGTGTATAAAAAAACATTTCATTTTTTTTAATTTTACATTTTGTAATTATAAAAATGTTCTAAAACACACCATAAACCAAACATCATTTTTGAAATATTATGCTTTTAAAATGGCATTATTCATCTAATACTTTTAAAAATTAAACCAAATTTAAAATTTAAGTTTTCTCGTGCCCTAGCATGGCATGAATTCTATATAAAGTTTTGCCAATATTCGTTCAGTAGATATGTTTTCTTTTGAAAAATGGTGTATAAAAATACCAGACGTGTGCACTGCCCGCCGGGGTTTAAACGGGGTAGAGGCAATTCCAAAACGGGGGGCGGGGCACGGGGGTAACTTTTTTGAAACGGAGAGGCAATAAAACGGGGGGCAAGCAGGGGGGAAGAAAAAAAAAAGAGAAAAAAGGAGAAAAAAATGATAGAAAAAGAAAAAAAAGGACAAAAAAACCAAAAATAAGGTAAAAATAGGTCTGAAATGGCTTAAAATACATTGAAATAGGCTAAAAACTGCAAAAAAATTGGGATGATGGCGTCATCATAGGTCAAACATGGCGTCATAATTTTAGGGTACTTTTTCATTTTTTGGCGGGGGGGGGGGGGGTAAAAAAACGGGGGGTAAATCCTCCAATAAAACGGGGGGGAGGCATTTCCAGACCGTGCACAGGTCTAAAATACCATTGATGGAAATAACCAAGCATTATTCTTGTTAATAACTCTTTAACCGCTGAAATCAATTTTTGTTGTAATACATATTTTTTTCAGTGCCACCTGATAAGTATAAATTAAACATCAATAAAAAAAACACCGTAAATTTGTATACTTGTACTGGACCTTTAAATATAAGCTACAATGTAATTATACACTTGAAATAAAAACTAATGTGCAAGGGATTGGAGAAACAAAAAATTAAGTACCCCAGGAATGCTAAAAAAAAACAGATAAACAAAAATACGCCACATAATGTATACATAGGTCACCGAAGGGGGGGTGTCAGGGAGGGGTCAACCCCCTAGGGCCTCTGAGAACCTATCCCCCCCTAAGGCCCCATTTCTCACCCCTCCCCCCATCGACCCCCTTGAACCCCTGACCCCCCCCTAAGGCCCCATTTTGACCACCCCCTAACTAGAATTTCCCAAAAATGCTTAAAAAATGGTCAAATTTCGTTCAAAAAATATCAATTTTGGTCAAAAAAAATCGTACCCGGGGTGTGACCACCCCCTGTTTCTTCAAAAAAAAACCCCCGGGGTGTGACCCCCCCCTGGAGGTCAAAAACCTCCACACCCCGGGGTGTGGACCCCCCCCCCCTGAGCCGTCGAAGGTCGGTGACCTATGAATGTATACACATACTACTGCAACGTAGAAAGCTTTTGGAATTCATTATTCAGTCTAATTAAAAATGAACATCATGATTTTCCAATTTAATAATTATTCACAAAATTTATATTTCAAAAAGAAAATAAATATTTTTCAACAAAATCTCAGAAAATAGACAAGTTAGTATGTACACTTTACTCTAAGACTACCGTAAAAAATTATACGTAAACTGTTATAAAAACGATAACTACTCCCTCCCCCTGTATATTAACCCCGAATTTTAGCTACCAAGTAGCAATAGCAGTATGTTGCTTTTTTCACGGGGCCACCTGCGATGACAGAGCATTTAAATGAAAAGCCAATAAACATTCCTTTGAAATGGACGCAACAGCTGTGAATATCGGATAAAAACTGAAAATTACAGCCTGCCAATGATTACGACCTATTATGATTATTTTTAAATAAAATACAGTGTAAAAACAAGCTCTAAAGACGTATTAAAACAATAATGCCTGCCCAAACAAAATAGTATGACGTGCATTAATAAAAATTAAGTTATCAGACCTGAGCATTGCCTCCTGGGGTGTCATTGGGGGGAGGAGCAATTTCAAAATGGGAATAAAACGGGGGGCAAGCAGGGGAGAAAGAGAAAAAAAGGAGGAAAAAAGGGAAAAAAAGAAGGAAAAAAGAAAAAAAAGGGACAAAAATACGAAATTTAAGTAGAAATAGGTCAAAAATGGCTTAAAAACATTAAAATAGGCTAAAAACTCCAAAAATTTCGCAATAATGGCGTCATAATAGGTCAAAAATGGCGCCCTAATTTTTGGATAGTTTTTACTTTTGGGCGAAGGGGATCAAATCCTCTAAATAAAACGGGGGGAATTTCCAGACCGTGCACAGGTCTGATCTGAGTTATATACCGGTATTACATTATTTTTCAAAGAAAACTGTCAACGCACTAAGTTGTTGGTATAAGGTTTTGGTCAATGACCATTAGTTTTAAGGCTGGGGACCCCCCTAGCTTTTTAGGGGGGTCGACCCGGGGTGCGAAATTTTGAAATCTAGAGGGGGGTCAGGTGGGGTCCGGTGTCCAAAGCAAAACAGTTTTAAACCATAATAATTTTAATAATTGTTCTTTTTATAGGATAATACTACATTTTATTAAATAAAAAGCCATATTCATGTATAAAAAGGGTGTAAAAGCATGAATATGTGATGAAAATTCACGTTTTTGGAAGAAAATTTAGTATAAAAAAGGTACCTAAAATTTTCCCGAGGGGGAGGGGGGCATAGGTGAGAAAGTGGAGGGGGGCAGGGTGGGGTCCACCCCCCCTAGCCTCGAAATTTTGGGGCCCCCCTAGACCAAAATTTAGGGCCCCCCTCCCCCCCAAATTTCCGAATTTTTTACCCCTCACCCTCCCTCTACATTTTGAAATCTGACCCCCCCCCCCTCCCCTCTCGAGAAAATTTTAGGTACCTTTTTTATACTAAATTTTCTTCCAAAAACGTGAATTTTCATCAAATATTCATGCTTTTACACCCTTTTTATACATGAATATGGCTTTTTATTCAATAAAATGTAGTATTATCCTATAAAAAGAACAATTATTAAAGTTATTATGGTTTAAAACTTTTGTTTTGGACACCGGACCCCACCTGACCCCCCTCTAGATTTCAAAATTTCGCACCCCGGGTCGACCCCCCCTAAAAAGCTAGGGGGGTCCGGACCCCCCTGGGACCCCCTCCTAGAATTCAAAATTCGATTTACCCCGGGTAACCACCCCCCACCTAGCTTCCCCGACCGTGCTCACCTATGGAGGGGGGGGGTCAGATTTCAAAATCTAGAGGGGGGTCAGGGGTAAAAAATTCGGAAATTTGGGGTTAGGGCCCCCCCTAGATTTTCGTCTAAGGGGGAGCCCCCCCCCCCCTCTCTCACCTGTCTTTAGTTTGGAACTCTGTCACTAAAAGCAGAGTCTATCCAGCTTTATTTTTAACTAAACTCTCACCAAAAATTTTTCCTTTTTTTTTTCGCCCAACAGGGGCCTGTTTCATAAAATACTGAGCTCTTAGTAAATTACAAGTATATCTGATAACTTTTTTATTCTGAACCATTTGCGTTGAAATTTGAAATGAAAAAGATTATATGCCATGTGCAAACTACTTAAAATTTCATGTACGTAGCTGTTGTGTGTTTAAAGTTCTTCCAGTTTTTAAACTTTGGCCACTTGTTAATTTTTCACAAGTTCTCAAAAGAAAAATTTACCTACTCGAGTAGGGTAAAAATTATTAGAGATTTCACTTGATATTTTTTTACAAGTTTGTTTAAAAAAACTAAAAAATAAGTGAAAATACAATTGAAAAATACAAGTAAAAAATACAAGTAAAAATAACATTGTAAAAAAAATTTAATTCTTTGTTGGTTTGTGGAGGTATATTAAAAAATCTATATATAAAAAAATATAAAAAATCCATATAAAAAATTAAATATATTATTATTTATTTATATTACTAATATTAAATTATATATTAAAAAATCTATATGAAAACACATATAAAAACATCTTTTTATTTGTTTAAAAATTTACAAGTCAGTAATTTTAAAAACTTGTATTTTTCTCCATTTTACAAACTTGTAAAATTTACCAGTATTTTATGAAACAGGCCCCAGGTATTTTTTTTGCTATTTAGTCAACATGCTTTGTGCTCAAACCTCTGCATAGTTTTTTAGCTAGTTTTAGTAACATCACATGAATAAACAAAATAATAATAGGCTAGGCTTGTATGCAAAATGAATATTTAATAAAAACAGCAACAACAACTAATAAAATCAATTAAGAATTCCATACTATCAAGCAGGATTTACTATCAAGCAGGTAAGCAAGCAAGCAAGCAAGCAAGCAAAGGCAAAAATTTATTCACATATTTATAATGAAATGCCTAAAAATTTGCGAATTAACTTGTTATTTTGTTTCTACACAATTTCAATGGACTTGAAAAAAATTAAAATTAAGATTATTTTATATGGTAATTAGGTTAATTTTACAGCTAATACTTTAAAACGTTTATACCGTATAGTAATTCTTTGGTATAAGTTAAGCTTGAATACCCATATGCACAATGCTCACCTAACTTCTTTTTCCAGTCCACATGATTTTTGTGCAAATTAAAAATAATCTCCTTCAACTCAATAAACCTTAAGACTTTGTGACTGTCTCCATAAAATTACTAGATAAAATAAAATGTTTAATGGGATATATAATAATTAATTATCTCCGTCAGCTATAAAAAACTATCGTTTTTCCACTCCATTTGACCATAATTATTATTTAAAACCATACGGAACTTATTCCCCATTAAACCCTTTGCGCCGGCAAAAAATTCACAAAAAAACAGTAAAAATATTTTTAAAGCTGCAATAGCTTAAAATTCAACCACTTTCCTTTTCCTCTCGAAAAAAAAAAAAAAGAAAGAGAGACTGAACACAGTACCGGTTTGGACCGATTATGTTTCAAAACCGAAAAATGAAATCGCCTCACCTCATTGGCTGCTTGACTTGATTTAGCCCCCCGCTCGTCGCTCTGGGCGGGAGGGGCGGTCTTGTTGAGATCGGTTGCATCTCGTCCCCCGGCGGGACGCCGCCGTCTCCGATCTTTTTTCCCGTTGCGCCAGTTCTTCTTGTATCAAAATGAATTGTTGTCGCCGCCGCCGGTCAGCAGATGTCGAGGAAGGTGTTTCGCTGGATAAATTCTCTGGCTCATCGCCGTCATCGCGTGGTGGTGGAACACCGTCGTGCTCCGCAACCGAGTTTTCAGTCGTTAATAAGTTGCTGTCGAAAAATGCTGAATCCTCCTGTTTTAGCTGTTTATAGGCTACGCCATCCTTCTTGCGTGAAACCGGCGTCTACGCGCTGTCGTTATTATTGTCCGCGTTGGAATAATTATTTTCAACCGTCTCGGTTTTTACGTCAGCTTCCTCGTTTTCAGGTTCTTCAAGCTGCTTCGTGCCGCTATATACAAATATACGTAAAAAGGACAATTCACATTTCTTGTACAAAGCTCAGTGATTTCTTAAACCTCCCGGGTAAACCAGCTAATAAATTCAGATAAGTTTCAAACCAATTAAACAAACCCCACTGGCAACCGCTGGTTTCAACAACGGCAGGAAAGTGTCTCACCAAAAATAAACCATACCTGTAGTTCGTAAATGGACACATTTTTTACCGTTGCTTGCTCACTCGCTTGAAATAACTATGCACAACCAACTCAAGCCAAAAAACTAATAGAATTATACAAAAAAACATAATAATAATGCACGCTGCAAATTTTTAAGCCGTAAAGAGCCACCGCCTTGAAATGAAAAAAGCTGAAATAACAAAAAACTTAAAAATCGCGACTGGTAAAATAAATAAAATCCTACTGGGTGAGGTCTCTGGAGGCTTGGCTTTTATTGTTCGTCCAAACATTCCAAATTTTTCTGTTTTAACCTGAAGCGGAACGTTTCCTCCTTCTGTGTCTTCGGTATCCCCTGGTGGTTTCTGAAAAACAATTGTTTACCCCACAAAGTATCACTAAAACTGAAAAATCTTGCAAATTAGCAGTTTAAATCATTTTATATTGTAAAGTAACAGGAATTCGACAGATGAAAGGTGATGCTGCCTTCACAATAAGATTCTTTTAGATTTCTACTTTTTTTTTTGTTTTACATAAAGTCAAAAAAATAAACACAAAGCAAAAAAAATAGCAAAAACTTAAATCGGTTTGAGAACAAATTTTAAAATAACACAATTGTGAGACGCCGACATTGTTTATTAATTGATAGAGCAATCGACTATTTTCTACCTTCGATTTTTCACCGCTGAACTAGAATAAACTAATAAACAAAAGACTTACTCATAATCCAAGCTCTGAGTTTTGGGCTGACGAAAATTTGAACCACAATCCCCACCACAGTTCCAGCTGCTAAGGAAATCAAAAGCACTGCCCAAATCGGCAGGTGCTTAAATCCCAATACTGAAACAGCAACAATTATCTTAACGACAAATTAAAGAGCAAATTTAAAACATCTTTATAATTATGATGATGATTTGCAGAAGTTTTTGGTTAGATTGGCATATTATTATACTTCACCACAATATCTCCACACGAGTTTTGTTTTAAATCGAGTATATCTTGTTGCATAATTGTTAAAATCAGGCATTTAATCTTTGTTTTTGCTCAAAATAAAATTAAATTGGTTTTTGTTTTGTTGTTAAATAGTCAATTCAATATTGCAACTTAAAAATCTTAGCTAAGTTTAATTTGCTTACAGGGGGAGGGTAAAATAGAATATGAAATGTAGAGAAAGTAAGAGAAAAACGAGGGAGGTAGAAAATCAAGGATCCGGTTTAGTTTCAAAATAAAGTAGTTTTAAATAATTTGATTAATGATTATATTGGAATAATATTGAATTTCTTTATAGATACTAACTATGATACAGTTACAGTATACATATAAAAAGCGTACAAAAAATTACTAACTTTTCTTTCTCTTAAAATCATGTTTTGTTTATGATAAGTAAATATTAGCTAAAATTATACTTTAGAAAAATAATATAGACAATAGACTAGTTCTGAATAAGAGTTTTTTAGTGTAGGAAGAGGGTACAATGACAACTAGGGCCACTCACATATATAAAGGGGGAATATTAAGAAACAGGAAACAACTAGTAAATTTTACGGTTTCAAATATTTATTGGTTCAAAATCTCGACCCTTTTCTTTCAATTTTTTTTAAACATTTCATAATATTACAAAATCAAAAGCCCTTTTTTGGTGATGTTTAAACGTTTTTTGTGAGGTTTGTAGGTAAGGCGCTGCTGTCGTGCTTGGTTGCCACTTTTTTAATATTTCAATTACAGAAAATGCTTCTATATAATAGTTTGAAATGGACTTTTTAAAATTAATTTTTAAATTTTGAACAGTTTTACAATAAAAACATTAAAAAACGTATGTAGGTTTGAAGTTAGTTTCAACGCACAAATTTCAACTTTTTTTTAAAATTTGAAATCATTGTTTACAAAAATACTATATTAATGTTGATTTTTACCTATTATGATATATTTTAATCATAAAGCCAAAATTTATTTAGCACAAAGATACTAAAGCACTTCATTATAGTGAAACATAATCATTGTGTAGCAATTTTAATTAAGTATAGGTTTACACTTAAGAAACTGGAAAAACTACGAATTTTTCAAATTTTATTATTTTCTTTATGTTCCCTTTCTCGTACAGTAAAAGACGCTTATTCAGAGCTGGTCTATAGTCTTAAAATATAGAATAATAAATAAAAAACTTACATTCAGAACCGTCGTACATCACAGCGAACACATTCACAGCCACGCACAGCAAATACAGAAAAGGCAACCAACTCAGGCCACTATTTAATGGGCTTGGCTACACAAAAACGGTATCAAAATCAAAATAGTTTATATTATGTTGTACTTAAAAGACTAGTAGACTTTAAATCAGTTTTGTACCATAAGATTTAGGTATCCTGTTATTTAAAATACAACAATGTATTTTTAGTGTTTTTTTTTAATAAAAAATCGAATATTTTTGGCATGTTAGTTTTCAACTTTTAGTCTTAAGAGCCTTACGTGAATAATACCAAAAATTAACCCTGTTTTATATCATCAAGATAATAAAAATATTTTTTATTGATTCGCGCGCATGTGTAAACTAACGCCAGCGAATGACATTCTCCAGGAAAATTTGCGGAGAGAATGCCATTTTAATAGGATAGGAGTACCATTTAAATGGAATGTTTTTGAGGTTAGGTATAGTAACAGCATACGCTTCGCCAATTTTAAATAGGGGTTTCACATTTTTCGTTATATTTATTATATTATATATTTTGGTGGTTATAAACAGCCAGTTTAATTTCGAAACAAATGATAGATTTTATTTCAACAATGCCTATCATAAAACAAAATAATAATGTTTAAATAATTTAAGAAAAAACACGACCTACTTTATGTAAAATAAAGTGACTAATCGCAGTCAAAAAAAGACAGGAAACAAGTCCGGAAAGCAACGGTGAAATAAACCACGATGCAACTAAAACGACCATTTTTTGGAAAATAATTATAGTGTGATTGTCATTAGCAACAATTTAGATGCTGCAAGCATAGAACCAATATTTAGTTTTTTGTATGGCACGAGAATAACATTTGAAACTTCAAATATGGAATCCACAGCAATAGGTGAGAACGGTCCGGGAAGATAGAGGGGGGTTATTAACCGGGGTAAATCGAATTTTTGAATTCTAGAAGAGGGGTCCCATTGGGGTCCGGAACCCCTAGCTTTTTAGGGGGGGGGGGTCGACCCGGGGTGCGAAATTTTGAAATCTAGAGGGGGGGTCAGGTGGGGTCCGGTGTCTAAAGCAAAACAGTTTTAAACCATAATAACTTTAATAATTGTTCTTTTTATAGGATAATACTACATTTTATTGAATAAAAAGCGATATTTAGGTATAAAAAGGAGTAAAAAACATGAATTTGTATTAAAAATTCACGTTTTTGGAAGAAAATTTAGTATAAAAAAAGTACCTAAAATTTTCCCGAGGAGGGAGGTGGGGGGGGGGGGGGTCAGATTTCAAAATCTATAGGGGGGTCAGGTGTAAAAAATTCGTAAATTTGGGGGGAGGGGGCCCCCCTAGATTTTCGTCTAGGGAGGGGGGAGCCGAAATTTCGAGGCTAGGGGGGGGTGGACCCCACCCTGCCTTCCTCCTCTCCACCTATGGCCACAGCTGGAAGTTAAGGACGGCGCGAACTGTGTTAGTATTAAACTTTTTTATAATATTGTTTGTTTATCTTTTAAATTTTTTTATATCCTACATCAGCAGTGTCAGATTATCTCTAAATTAGATAAATCTTACTGATAATACATAAAAAATCTTACTTGAATGAAAATAAACAACATTGATAAAGAATTTTCAACAAAAAGCAGATTATAAAAAATGTAGAAAACGGCCTTAAAATAACAAATTAATACGGCCTAATATTTATAATTTTTTTTACTACTTGTCATTTAATTGCTAATTTTTTTTATTACAAAATTACAAAAACTTGCATACCAATTTTTAAGATTTTGAGCCCTTTAATGCCTTTGGTTCCTCTAAGGACAAGAGAATACCCAACAGTAGCTCCAACAATACTGTGCGTCGTAGAAACTGGCAATTTTAAAACTGTTGCCACCATGAGCCACGTACCACAACCTAAAAACAGACAATATTGATCATTATAGAAATAATCAAAAAATTTGGATTTATCAATTTATTGTAATATTAACGAATTTTTGATATTGTGTATAAAACTAAAAATCAAGATAAAAAATGCTTTTCAGGTAAAAAAATAAACAAAACCATAAATAAGTTTAAAATGAAACTAATTTATTCAATAGCGCAATCAATAATAGTAACCAAACATTGATGTTTTAAGTAACGTTTACTACGTTTGTTGGCTAAGGGCATAGATAGAATTCAAAATACCGCACCGCTATCCTTTTAAAAATTAGACGGGTTGAATGGTTATTAACAACTTTACTAAAATTTTTCCATTTATTAGTGATGCTTTCCTTTTTAATAAAAAAATATAAAGTTTTACAAAACACAACGTTGAATTATTTCGTTTTTTTTATCTTCTATCTCCCGAGGACAACGATATCCGCATTTCGTCGTTACTACGGCAAAATCAGCCAGAGTTCGTATAAAATATGTGTGCCTGTGACTCATTTTAAATTTAAAACAGGACCTCATTAACTAGAGAAAAAGTCACAGTCATGTCCATGTGTGTTTTATATTGACAGTGGTTCATTTTGCCGTAGTAACGACGATATGAAAATAGTTAAATAACAAAATATTTACCTCCCAAAACTGATATTTGACCCAACATTAGTTCTTTCGCACTTCCATTGTACACAGACACTTCTATTACTCCTTTTCTCATAGTATCTGTTACTTTATACCCTAAAAATTTTTAATTTAACTTATTAAGTAAGGCTTGATCTAGTAGCCGAGTATCACTTGTTCAAGCGAGAGATGGAGAGAAGGGACGTATATTATACCTAGGGTTTCATTTTTTTTGGGGGGGGGGGAGGGGGCGAATTTCGGGAGGAGGGGGCTCCGCCATCCTTGAAATTTTGGAGGGGCAGAGCCCCCATACCCTCTTAATTTTGAAAAGGTGAAAAAAGCAGGGATAAACGTAGATAAAGCTGTATAATACACTGTTTTTGGCCTAAAAACATATTATCCAACGTTTGTAGCAGTAAAAGCATGTTTTCTTAGTTCAAAATTACATTAGCAGACATTGGCAGAGCCTGGATTTCACAAAAAAAGGAATCTAGAGATTTTTCAGACTCCTTGGCTACACTCACCCTGTAAACAAAAGCAGATGAGCAGCATCTCATGTTTTTTAGTGTACTTAAATGTAAAAATTACCAAGCCATTGCTTTAGGCGGCTGGAAATTTTAGATGGGGGAAAGGTATATAATATATACACAAATAAACCAAACATGATTGTTTGTTTTGCTTGATGTGTAGTACTTATTGTTTATCAAAATTGTATTTTTTTAATAACATTAGGCAAGATAAATAGCTGGAAATACGCATATTATGGAACTCGACCACTGAGCGAAGCGAAAATTTTTTTGCTTTTTGGGGGTCAATTGTGGTACCAAATTTTACCATCTGGCGACCATTTGGGGAGGGGCGGCCGTCTCTTCATCCACTGCCCAGCTACTGTTATTTTTCTCCCGTCCGGTCCGACTGTTTCGAAAGGGGGGGGGGGCAGCGCAGCGCCCCTCATTCCGCTCTCTCTGGTTACGTCCCTGAAAGAGAGAGCCAAGAAGTTCCATTCTCAGCGGCATTCAACCGCTCTATGCTTTAACGGGTACCTGCCTAATGTAAATAAACTTTGTTTGTAAACAATTGCTAATCATTGCCCTAAATTTTTCTGGGGGCCGGCACTCGATCACATTTGTGTATATTTGCTGCTTCCAATCTATCACTTGAAAAATAAAATCACGGAATTAAAAAAAGTGTACTTTACCCAGACCTGTGCACGGCCCCCCCGGTTAAAACGGGGGGGGGGGCAATTTCAAAATGGGGGGCACGGGGGGGCAACTTTTTTGAAACGGGGGGCAAGCAGGGAAAAAAGAGAAAAAAGGAGAAAAAAAGAAGGGAAAAGGGAAAAAAGGGAGAAAAAAAAGCGAAAATAAGGTAAAAATAGGTCTAAAATGGCTTAAAATACATTGAAATAGGCTAAAAACTGCGAAAAATTCGGGATAATGGCGTCATCATAGGTCAAAAATGGCGTCATAATTTTAGGGTACTTTTTCATTTTTTGGCGGGGGGGGGCAAATCCTCCAATAAAACGGGGGGGGGCATTTCCAGACCGTGCACAGGTTTGCCTTACCTAGCAATGCCGCGCCCAGCGTTTCGAATATGCTCGCCAGTATATACGCCTGTCGGAGTGTGAGGACTCGGCTGCCCACCGAGGTCCCGAAAGAGTTGGCGGTGTCGTTGGCGCCGATGGCGAAAGCCAGAACGAAAGCGATTAGGAAACCGACTACGATCGTCCACAGAACGGAGTCCTGGAAGGCCAACAGCTGCTCGCCCGCCTCCATCCTTGCACTTCAATCTCCTGTTAATAACACACAATTACATTATGAATTAGAATAAATGAATTAGAATATAGGAATTTGACTTAATTTCGGCCTGCCTTAATTTCGGCCACCGGCTCTTATTTTTGCCATGCACAAGGTTTTGAAATGAACTGCGTATATAGATGAACACGGTCACCGAAGCTAGGGCGGTGTTTACCCCGGGTAAATGACATTTCAAAATTTACGAGGGGGTCCTAGGAGGGGTCCACCCGGGGTGGAAGATTTTGAAACCTAGAGGGGGTCAGGTGGGGTCCAATGTCAGAAACAAAATATTTTTAAACCATTAAAGTTTAATAATAGGTTTTTTTATAAGATAACACTATATTTTATTGAATAAAAAGCGATAATCTGGTATAAAAAGGCAAAGAGTGTAAAAACATGAATATGTGTTAAAAATTCACGTTTTGGAAGAAAATTTAATTAAAAAAAGTAGTTAAAATTTTCTCGAGAGGGGAGGGGGGCGTCAGATTTCAAAATCTAGAGGGGAGTCAGGAGTAAAAAATTCCAAAATTTGGGGGGAGGGGGCCCCCCAAAATTTCGAGACTAGGGGGGGTGGACCATAGACCCCACCCTAATTCCCCCCCTTATTGTTCATCTATGACTGCGCATATGCAGACCTGTGCACTGTCCACCCCCCCCCACCCCCCGGGGTTTTATTTGGGGGGGATTCCAAAACGGGGGGGGGGCACTTTTTTTTAAACTGGGGAGCAATAAAACGGAGGGGGCAAGCAGGGGAGAAAGAAAAAAAAAGAGAAAAAAAGGAGAAAAAAAAGGGAAAGGGGAAAAAGGGACAAAAAAAGCGAAAATAAGGTAAAAATAGGTCTAAAATGGCTTAAAAACATTGAAATAGGTTAAACACAGCTAAAAATTTCACGATGCTGGCGTCACCATAGGTCAAAAATGTCGGGGAAAATAATAATTTTTTTCAAAAATAATTTTAGAGTACTTTTTTATTTTTGGCGGGGGCGGGGCAAATACTCCAATAAAGCGGGGGGGCATTTCCAGACCGTGCACAGGTCTGTATATGAATGGATAAATGACGTGCACATAGCACATGACGGTTTATCTAGTCATACGCAGCATAGGTCACCGAAGGGGGGGGGTAGGGGTCGGGGGTTGTCACCCCCTCCCCTACGGCCTCTGAGACCTACCCCCCCAAGGCCCATTTTTGACCCCTCCCCCCATCGACCCCTTGAACCCCTGACCCCCCCCCCTAAGGCCCATTTTTGACCACCCCCCCCACCAGACAATCCCAAAAAATGCTCAAAAAATTGTCAATTTTGGTCAAAAAAATGGTAAAAACACCCCATGCTTTTTTTCAAAAAAAAACACCCCGGGGTGTGACCCCCCCTGCTTTTTTTCAAAAAAAACACCCCGGGGTGTGACCCCCCCCTGGAGGTCAAAAACCTCCACACCCCGGGGTGTGGACCCCCCCCCCCTGAGCCGTCGAAGGTCGGTGACCTATGATACGCAGTGCGTCGCATAACTTTGCGCATGGTAAAAACAAGAGCCGGTAGCCGAAATTAAGGCTGGTCGATTGTAAGCCAGTTACCCTACTCCTACTACGCTTTTCTCAAATATTAATTGCTATATCAAACACTTTTCAGCCGCTGAGCAGCAAAACCCGTGAATTACAAATATAGATGAACAAGGGGAGTTAGGGTGGCGTACACGTCTACCCCATCTAGCCTCGAAATTTTTCCCCTCCCACCGTAGAAAAAAATCCATGGGCCCCCCTCTCTAAATTTTCGAATTTTCTTTTTTTATAAGAAATTTTCTTCCTAAACCGTGAATTTTTAACACAAATTCATGTTTTTACACCCTTTTTTATACCAGAATATCTTTGTTTATTCAATAAAATGTAGTATCATGTTGAAAAAAAGAATTATTAAACCTTTAATGGTTTAAAAGTATTTGCTTCGGACATTGGACCCCACCTGACCTATCTCTAGGTTTCAAAATTTTCCACCCCGGGTCGACCCCCTCTAGAAAAGCAGAGGAGTCCATCTAGATATGGGCACGGGGGGTTGGGGGGTTAACCCCCCAAATTCTAAAATGGGGGTAACCACCCCTCCCCCACTCAGAAGTGCGGGGGAAGAAAAGGTTAAACCCCCAATTTTGAAAAAAATGTAGAAAAAATCTCTCTAAAATGACTTCTAACTGCCTTTAAACTTAAGTTTTAAGGTCAAAATGAAAGCTTTAAGCAATAAAAAGCTCAAAAATGCAATAAAAAGGGTGTTTTGACATAAAATTAGCGTTTTTAGCTATTTTTATTTCAAAATTGAAAATCGATATGGGTAAAATGCGTTTTTCGGATTTTAACCCCCCCCCCCCCCCACCCCGTAATTCCGAGTTTAACTCCCCCACTCCGGACCAACTTGCACATGTACGGGTCGTCCGACTCCCCCAAGACCCCCTCCTAGATTTTGAAGTGTCCCGTGCTATTCATACAACTTTTGGACCCGGTCCAAAATGGACTGGGTCCACTTTTTACGCAGACCGGTCTGCGTCCCCCCTCCCTCCCAATCCGTTATTGCAAATGCAATGCACACGTCCAAATTAGCTGTTTCGTTTGTCAGAGAATTGTTCACATTATTTTTAAATTTTAAAAGTTAATGAATTAAAACTTAATAAATCTTGCATCTGATATTCTAATTTCAACGTAGAATTGTAATAATAAAGAAATATTCAATTTTTTAATAGTTTTATTCAAATTTAATTAAATGTGCATAGTAGAAAAGCGGTGTACTTGCGATGAATAATACGAGGATCAAAACGAACTGGGACCACTTTTTACGCAGACCGGCCTGCGTAAAAAGTGAACCCAGTCCGCTTTGGACCGGGTCTAAAAGATTAATGAATAGCACGGGTCATTTATCCCGGGTAAAGAAAAACCCCACTAGCTTGCTTCCGTGACTGTTTTCATCTATGATTACAAATTATAAACCGTTTTAGATTTGTAATAGCAACGAAAGTTGCAGATCAAAAACAAAGTCCGCAAGCACTATTTTACTATCCTATTATTATATACTCGAATTATATAAATCTATATGTTTCAGAAACGCATTTAATACCTATTCTTTTACTAAAAAAACTCCAATATCTATGTGAGCAAAAACATTTTTTAATGCAGGGGGGTTGCTTTTATTTTATCGATTGTTTCTAAATCTAACGTCAACGAAATTGCCACAAACGGTTAGGTTGGTTAATTGGTTATTATTCTCTTTCCTAAATCATGAATATATGAAATATAAACCTACAAATACACACGCGCCAGTCAATCAATAATAACACGCGCTAAAACTAAAGCGAAAAACATATATACGTGAACGTGATACAAATACAACCTAAAATTAAATTTGTAATTCGATTTGTAGGAAAGAAGAAACTAAAATTAAAGAAAAAACTAAATGTGTCGAATTTTCAGCAGGATGTATTTATGTTGTATTTCGGGGACAGACACGATATTCCCCCCAATATAAAAACTATAACCCTCCCCCTAATTTAGGTGGTCAGAAAATACTCTCAACAACTGAAAAATCCGGGAGGTTGCCGTTAATCTTGGCTCGATGATTTAACCTAAAAAATATCCTTTAAAAACAATTTAGACATGATTCTCTATTATTTTCAAGCAGGGACGTAGCCAGAGTTTCATTTGGGGGGGGGGGGGGGCGGATTTTAGTACAAAAAAAATTTCGGGGAGGAGGGGGGCTCCGCCCCCCCCCCCCGAAATTTTGGGGGGGGGGGCGGAGACCCCCCTTAATTTTCGAAAACGTTAAAAAAGCAGGGATAAACGTAGATAAAGCTGTATAATACACTGTTTTTGGCCTAATAACCTATTATCTAATGTTTTTAGCGGTAAAAACATGTTTTCTTAGTTAAAAATTACATAAGCACACATTGACAGAGCCTGGATTTTACAAAAAAGGAATTTAGAGACGTTAGTTTCAGACCCCTTGGCTAAACTCACATTGTAAACCAAAGCACATGAGCAGCATCTCGGCTCCATGTTTTCTAGGGTACCTACCTATATGAAAAAAATCCGAGCCAATGCTATAGGCGGCAGGAAAATTTAGGAGGGGGGAGGTACATAAATCAACCAATATGATTGTTTGTTTTGCTTTCTGTGTAGTACTTATTACTTATAAAAATTATTGTACTAACTTTAAAATAACATTAGCATCAGGCAACATAAATAACGAGATATATATGTATGTATACTATAGAAAGTGACCGCTGAGCGAAGCGAAGCGGAACAAATTTTTGGTTTTTGGGGGTCCATTGGGGTACTAAAATTATTTTAAAGTTTGGCGCCGAGCGATTAGCGAGGCGCTAGAAAATTTTGAATTTTTAGCATATGAAACCCCCCAAATTTTACTATCTGGCGACCATTTCGGGGGGGGGGCCCCGCCCCCCCCCCCCCCCGCCCAACCACTATCCTTATTTTTCCTCCTGTCCGACCGTTTCGAGGGGGGGGGGGGGGGCCGCCCCCCCCTCGCCTACGTCCCTGTTTTCAAGCCTTCAAGTAATCGACTCGACAATAATAAATTATTTTGCTTTCAAATTCAGACGTGACCTGACCATTCATTCACTGTTGGAAGTGTTTGCGGATTTACCCAAAACAGCATTAAGCGGACGAGATTAACAAAAACAAAACCATTACAAAAGGATGCAAAAATAAATAGACACAAGTAATATAAATGGCTAGTCTCAAGATTAGCACTTTTCACGCGTTTTTAAAGCGATAAAACAGACATTAAACCCGGAGCTAAACTCCGGAAGATTAATTGAAAAATTGTCTCGCCTCTTCTTAATATAAACTGTGTATTCTGTGTGCACAAAGAAAACACGCACCAAAAAAGACATTTATTGCAAGCTGTAAAAGTTTACTATTTGACAAATAGCGGAACAAATAATTCTTAGCGTGTGTTTTTATGTCAGCTAAATTATTATAAAATAAAGTATAGATCTCATTTTAAACTGAGCAACAAAATCATTGATTATAAATAATAATCAAAGAGTAGAAAAAAAATTAGGTACCTTTCTTACCAATATCAAACAAAGTTAACACCCTCTGCCCCTACCCCTTCCAAATCTTGAGATGAGGACCAATTAAGCCCCTCCCCCTTAAAAAATTAGAAAAATGTAGAAAACATTATCTTAAAAATGATTTCTTCTAACCAGTGGCGTGCCCAGGGGGGGGGGTAAGAAGGGCGCCCCCCCCCCAAATCCGGCGAAGCCGGATTTTTTCGTAAGGGGGGACCCTTACGTTTTTTGAATTTTGGGAGAGAAAATTTTTTTTCTTAAATATTAATACAGAAACTTTCCTGATGCCTTCCAAAAGCATATTAATAATCAAAAAACCAAATTTTCACCGCTTCGCGGGTAGTTTAAAATCTCAGTTTTTCAAATTCAAATCAATTTTGCCGCTCAATAGTTAAGGCATATATGTTAAATAAAACTACTATAAACATTATTAACCTTTTATTAACGTTTTAAACACATGTTTTAAATGGATAGGAATAAAAAAACCTTAATTTTTGTTTTAATTATCATCTGGAATTAAAATTTTTAGTGTATTTTAGCGCCCCCAGGCCCAGACCCCCCTTAGGGTTGGGTTAGTATGTACCCCCTCCCCCCGAAATGAAATCCTGGGCACGCCACTGCTTCTAACTGCCTCCAAACTTAAGTATTAAAATAAAAATGAATGTTTTTACTTTAATACTTTACCTTAAACAATAAAAAAACCCTTATTTTTCTTTAAAAAACGATGTGGGTAGGGTAACGCACCACAGAAAAAACCGATATGGGTAAAATATGTGTCTCGGATTTTAAACACCTTCTCCTTCTAAGTCCGGGTTTAACCCTCCCGACTTCGGACCAACTAAAAACTGTGAAAACAGCATACACAAACTTATTTTTAAACAAAAAAAAATCGAATTTTTAAAAATGAAATATTTTAGTTATATTCCATAGCTTTCATATGTATATCTATAAAACGTTATAAGATAATTTTTGGTGTGAATTTACTCAAGATAATTATAGATTGGAGCCGGGAGGTTTGTTTTGGTTTACATACCGGTATATATTTATTTCTACGAAAACAATTCTCTTTTTTATAAATAATTTTCTTGCGACAAATTTTTAAGACGGACTAAAAACTTTAAACCCTTTATAAAAAATCCTGTAAAACAATGCAGTCATTTGCGGTGCATTAAAACAGCGGACTATTTCTTCTAAGAGGTTATTCGGGTTTTAGATTTGCACGTGAAAAGCGAAAGAACGGAGCCGTCACCAAGCTCAAATAGAAACCGTAAAGTGCTGGCAGGCAAACATTGAAAAATTGGAAAAAAAAGTAAAGAATAATATATATAAGTAATATAGCATTATTATAATAAAAAATTCCCAATATACAAAATATATTGGTAATTTTTAGGAATTATACATCTTCGAATTAAAACAACTTGAGGTTTCTCTTGTTTTAAAAAGCAAGGATTCAAATCATAGGTGGGCAGCCTCTCGGATTTTTTTGGGGGGTATACCTGACTCTCAAAATTGGGGAGGGTGTCTCAAAAAAATTTTTGGCGTATACCTCAAATACCCCATTTTTAGCGTCTGGGTTTACGTTTAACCCCCCCCCCCGCTCCAGACTAACCTGCTTATGTATGGAGAGGGGGCAAGGCCGGCTTTTAGATTTAGGGGGAAATATCTCTAACCCCTTAAATTTGGAGTGTCATAAGACAATTTTTTGTAATTTCAAATCCCCATTAATATTTTTAGAGTTTTCAGTACTTGGATTGGACCCCTAAATTTTAGAGGGGTATCAAAAGTGAGAAGGAGCGAGGGTGGGCAGAGCGGGGGGGGGAGGGTCCACCTTCCCACAGCCTTAAAATCTATCCTCCCACCAGCACAAAAATTTAGGAAGGAACCCCCCCCCTTTCCCCTAAATTTCCAAATTTTTTATCCTTGATTTTTTATCCTTTTTTTAAATCTGACGTTCCCCTCCAATCTCAGGAAAATTTAAGGTACTTTTAAATTATTTTCAATACAAATTCATGTTCGTACACCCTTTTTATACCATATATCGCTTTTTATTCAGTAAAATGTAGTATTATTCTATGAAAAAATTAATAAAGTTATAATGATTTAAAACTATTTCCTCCAGATCAGTGGCGTGCCCAGGGGGGGCGGCCGCCCCCCGCCCTCCCACACCCGAAATCCGGCGAAGCCGGAATTTTTTGTAAGGGGGGAGGGACCCTTACGGTTTTTGAATTTTGGGAGAGAAATTTTTTTAATATTAATACAGAAACTTCTTTGATGTTCAAAAGCATATTTAACAGTCAAAAACCAAATTTCCCCGCTTCCCAGGTAGTTTAACTTCACAATTTGTTTTAATTTTTTGATTTCAAATCGATTATGCCGTGCAATAGTTAAGGCATATTATGTTAAATCAAAAACTATAAACATTATTAACCTTTTATTAACATTTTAAACACCTGTTTTAAATCTAAAGGGATAAAAAAACCTTAAATTTTGTAAAAAACATAATCTGGAATAAAATTTCTAGTGTATTTAACGCCTTAAATTAAAAATTTTCGCCCCCGAGGGCATTCTGCTGCCCCCCGGACCCCCCAGACAAGGAGCTCTGCCCATTGACCCCGCTGGAGGATCTCGCCCCCCCAGCCAGAGCCCCCATTACTGGGGGCTGCAACCCCCAGACAGGGTTAGTTTTTACCCCCCTCAGACCCCCCTGAAATAAAATCCTGGGGCACGCCACTGCTCCAGATATTGGACCCATGGATGTTTTTGGCGGATAGAGGAGCCCACCCGCCTCCCCCCTAGAGCCAAAATTTTGGACCCCCCCTAGAAAAAAATCCAGGGGGCCCCCTTCCCTTAAATTATTAAAGTTATTAAGGTTTAAAACTGTTT